>PVKU01013246.1:0-30138 GCA_004027475.1 Anoura caudifer | reverse complement strand
CATGGTGATATAGTTTGCAGTGAGTTCATTGTAGTTTTCCTGCAGTTTCTGGTAATTCACTGTGAGCTCATTGAGCTTCCTGATAACCATTGCTTTGAACTGAATATCTGATAGTTGAGTAGCCTCTATTTCATTTAGCATTCTTCCTGAGGCTTCCTCCTTTCCTTTCATTTGGGGATTGTTGCTTTGTCTTCCCATTCTTTGTGAGACTCTTCTTGTTAGCCTCCGCTTCTTAAATTGATCTGTTTTAGCTCCCTGAGTTTATGGTGTGAAATTCTGTGGTAGAATACCTGTGAGATTCAGTGGTATAGTCTCCTTGATCTCCCAAGCTCACTGGTCTTAGGCCGTCATTTAAGTTGGCTCTTTGTTTGTCTTCAAGTTTTGATTGTTGTTGGGTCTTTCTTTGGTGGGTCCTTCCCCCAGCTTGTTAATTGATGGTCACTCTGTCCACTACCTTTTGTATTTTGTTGTGGCCCATGAGCACAGGTTATGTTGAAGCTGGTTCTTCCATGTGTTCAAGGTTTTTAGGATTCTCTCTTACTCTTGTTCAGTTGTTTGTACTGGGTAGTTTCTCCTCTATTTAGTTGTATTTCCAGATAGGTCCTGGCTTGAGTTTTGTGTGGTTTCCACTCTCTCCTTCACTTTCTTCTGTTGTTATCTGTTGGTGGTTCATTTGTTGTTGGATTTCCTCCTCCATTAGGTATCCTGGTGTTCACCTCCTCCACTTACTCTTTTTTTGTGATCAGTTGGAGGGGGGAGGCAAAATGGTTTAAGACATCAAGAGAGTATTCTATGATATTTACAGTAGCAGCCAGTATAGTACAGATAGGAGATCCTTTGGCTACATATAGTGTTAACCGTGATCTTCCATCTAACTAGCCACTGTTTAGAAAGGATGAAAAGAAGATAAGACTCTTGTTGGGTAGAGAAGGATTGCAAGTTGGATCTAGAAAGCAGTGACCTTGTGGGAGTTCAGATTCTGAGGTAAGGTGAGAGTAAAGGATAGTAAATAGATGTAGTGTGTTAGAGAATAGAATTTACCACTACAGTAATAGAGTTCAGGAAACTGTGAACTGGGTGAAGATCTGGGAGGGGTGTTGTGAAGTATTTACAATTGTAAGGAACAGATATAATTTACAATAATATTAGAATAACAATCATATGACAGAATCTATGTGATCTGGATAACAAGAATAGGGAGTGTAGGACCTTGAGCAGTGTGCTAACGGAACACAAGGGAAGAGAAGGACAGTATATACTAGTATATGCAATAGTATATACTTCTTTCCATAAGCAGACTATATGGAAAGAAGAGGAATACAAAAATAGTATTAATATAAATGATGTAAGAATAATGAAAATAATAATAATAATATTCAATAACTTGCAGTTTCTCTGTAATAGCAAAGTGAAATTTGTCTCACTGTCTCAGCTGTTGGGATGAAACTTCTTTGGGTCCAACTCTGGTCTTTTCACAGTTCCAGGTTTTGGGGTTTTTTTGGTCTCATATGTAGGTATTAAAAAAAAGCTGAAAAAGGAAGAAGAGATGAAATTGGAAAGAAAGGAAGAATAAAACAAGAAAAAAGGAAAGACAGGAGAAAGGAATTGAAAGATAAAAATAATAATAATTAAAAATAAAAGAAATTATTAAGAAAAAATTTAAAATAAAATGAAAAAGCCCCTTGGTTTCAAAGTGGCCAAACCAGAGTTTCTGGCCTTGCTGACTATAGCAGGTAAGGGGTGATTGGTAGGGCACTCAGTGAGCCTGGCAGGTTCTCTCCCTGGAGCTAGCCTGGCACCTCTCCCCAGTGCCTTGGGTGTGGGATCCAGGCCTTCCTGAGTGCATGCTTTCCCCAGGGTTACCACTGTGGGCTAGGGGGTGGGCACAGGAGTGTTCAGCCAGGCTGCCTTGGTCCTGCAGGTTCAGTTGCACACCTTTCCAGTGCTATGGGGGTGCACAGGGACTTCTGCACAACCTTTCACACTACCTCAGGGATTGCTGCCCAGCTGGGTGGGGGGAGGGTGGAACAGCTGCTGCAGGATAATTCCCCAAACAGTGGCTCTCTTTTCACTTTTTCTTTTTGAGAAATTCCTCCTACTCAAGCCTGCCACTCCCTACATCAGCCTGGCCTGTGGTACAGCCCAATTCTCCAGCCAGACCTGCAACTATGGGAGTCAGGGCCTGACACTGCATGACTCTTAACTCTCCCAAACTGGTGACCGCAGACAATGTGGGTGCTCACAGCCCCTGTGTGTTTGCCACCTAGTCCTATTCCCCTCTCCACGACTTCAAGCAACCAAGTTTCTCCAGGTGATGTTCAGACCTTGTTTGGCTGGGGAGGGAGCAGTTGCACCGGCTCTCTTCCAAGGACCCTGTGGCACACCCAGCACACTGCAGGCCTGGGGCTGCAGCTGTCCCCATGCTTGTTTCTGGGACCTTACCATCCTGAAGCACTGTTCTTACTTTTTGGTTTGTCAGTGTCCCCTACAATTTTTGGTCTCTTATTTTCATATATGCTGGGGTAATGTTGGTTGTTTGCTCTTTTCCTCTGTAGATTGGCTAGGTTTTTCTCCCATGTGTAGGGGGAAGTGGAATCTGCTTCCTCCTACCTTGACTCTATCTTCCTCCTCTATTTTATCTTTTTCAAAAATATTTAATTCATTTATTTTTAGACAGAGGGGAAGGAAGAGAGAAAGAGGGAGAGAAACATCATTGTGTGGCTGCCTCTCCTACACCCTCTGCTGGGGACCTGGCCTGCAACCACAGCATGTGAACTGACTGGGAATTGACCCCGTGACTCTGGTTTGCAGGCTGGGGCTCAATCAACTAACCTACACCAGCCAGGGAGACTTTGAAATATCTTAAAAATACGAGGGGAACCCCCAAAATGGAATTTATTTATTTATTTATTTATTTATTTATTTATTTATTTATTTATAATTTTAATTTTTGTTCTTGTACAGTTTTCTGTCTTTTACTCCCATCCCAACCCACTGCCACAGCCCACCCCACCACACTCCAATTTCTACCTCCCCTAGTTTTTGTCCATGCTGTTTTACACTTCTTGCTCTAAATCCTTCCCCATTTCCCCTAAAATTCCCTCCCCTCTCAGCTCTGGTGACTCTCAGCCTGTCCTCAATTTCAGTGTTTTTGGTTATATTATGCTTGTTTGTTTGTTTTCCTGATTAGGTTCCTGTTAAAGGTGAGATCATATCGTATTTGTCTTTCACTGCCTGGTTTATTTCACTTAGCATAGTGCTCTTCAGTTCCACCCATGCTGTTGCAAAGGGTAGGAGCTCCTTCTTTCTTTCTGCTGCATAGAATTCCATTGTGTAAATGTACCATAGTTTTTGATCCATTCATTTACTGATGGACCCCTAGGTTGCTTCCAACACTTGGCTATTGTAAATTGTGCTGCTATGAACATTGGGGTGCATAGGTTCTTTAGGATTGGTGTTTGAGGGTTCTTAGGATATAATTGTAGCAGTAAAATTGCTGGGTCAAAAGGTAGATCCATTTTTAGTTTTCTTAGACAATTCCATGCTGCTTTCCACAGGTACCAGTCTGCAATCCCACCAACAGTGCACTAAGGTCCCCTTTTCTCCACAACCTGTCCAACACTTGTTTGTTTCTTTGTTTATGATGGCTATTCTGACTGGTGTGAATTGGTATCTCACTGTGGTTATAATTTGCATCTCTCTGATAGCTAGTGATATTGAGCATCTTTCCGTGTGTCTCTGGATCCTCTGTATGTCCTCCTTGGAGAAGTATCTGTTCAACTCCCTTCCCAATTTTTAATTGGGTTGCTTGGCTTCTCAGAGTCTAGTTGTGTAAGTTCTTTATATATTTTGGAGGTTAAACCCTTGTCTGAGGTATCATTGGCAAATGTTTTCCCATATGGTTGGTTCTCTTTTTATTTTAATACTGTTTTTTTTTTCTAGTTGTGCAGAAGCTTTTTATTTTTATTAATTTATTTTAATTGTTGTTCTTGTACAGCTTTCTTTTACTCCCATCCCAACCCACCACCACAGTCCTCCTCACCTCCCTCCCATTTCCACCCCCCTAGTTTTTAACCATGTGTCCTTTATACTGGTACCTGTAAACCCTTCTCCTTTTCCCCTGAGCTTCCCACACCTCTCCCCTCTGGTGACTGTCAGTCTGTTCTCTATTTAAGTGTCTTTGGTTATATTTTACTTGTTTGTTTGTTTTGTTGGTTAGGTTGCTGTTAAAGGTGAGATCATATGGTATTTGTCTTTACTTCCTGGCTTATTTCACTTAGCATGATGCTCTCCAGTTCCACCCATGCTCTTGCAAAGGGTAGAAGCTCCTTCTTTCTTTCTGCTGTATAGAATTCCATTGTGTAAATGTACCAAAGTTTCTTGATCCACTCATTTACTGAGGGGCACCTGGGTTGCTTCCAACACTTGGGTATTGTAAATTGTGCTGCTATGAACATAGAGGTGCATAGGTTCTTTTGGAATGGTGTTTCAGGGTTCTTAGGATATAATCCTAGCAGTGAAATTGCTGGGTTAAAAGGCAGATCTATTTTTAGTCTTCTTAGAGAATTCCATACTACTTTCCATAGTGGTTGTACCAGTCTGCAATCCCATCAGCAGTGCACTAGGGTCCCATTTTCTCCACAACCTCTCCAACACTTGTTGTTTGTTGCTTTGTTTATGATGGCCATTCTGACTGGTGTGAAGTGGTATCTCATCGTGGTTTTAATTTGCATCTCTCTGATAGCTAGCAATATTGAGCATCTTTTCATGTGTCTCTGGATTCTCTGTATGTTCTCCTTGGGGAAGTGTCTGTTCAAGTCCTTTGCCCATTTTTAAATTGGGTTGCTTGTCCTCTTAGAGTGGAGTCGTGTACGATCTTTTTTATATTTTGGAGATTAAACCCTTGTCTGATGTATCATTGGAAAATATGTTTTCCCATACAGTTGGTTCTTTTTATTTTAATATGGTTTCCTTTGGCCATGCAGAAGCTTTTTATTTTGATGAGATCCCATTTGTTTATTCTTCCCTTTATGTCCTTTGTTTTAGGAAACATATCAGTATAAATGTTGCTGTGTGAAATATCTGAGATTTTTCTGCCTATGTTGTCCTCTTGTACTTTTATGGTGTTATGGTTTATATTTAAATATTTTATCCAACTTGAATTTATTTTTGTGTGTGGTGTAAGGAGGTATTCGAGTTTCATTTTTTTGCACATAGCTGTCCAGTTCTCCCAACACCATTTCTAGAAGAGGCTATTTTTACTCCATTTTATGTTACTGCCCCCTTTGTCAAATATTAATTGACAGTAGAAACTTGGGTTTGTTTCTGGGCTTGCTGTTCTATTCCACTGGTCTATGTGCCTGTTTTTATGCCAGTACCAGGCTGTTTGGATTACAGTAGCCTTGTAATACAATTTATTATCAGGTATTGTAATCCCTAATGCTTTGCTCTTCCTTCTCAAAATTGCTGCAGCTTTTTGAGGTAGTTTATGGTGTTTGTTCTATGTCTGTGAAATATGCCATTGGTAGTTTAACAAGTATTGCATTGAATCTGTAAGTTGCTTTGGGCAGTATGGACATTTTGATGATGTTAATTGTTCCAATCCATGAACACGGTATATGTTTCCACTTGTTTGTATCTTCCTTGATTTCTTTCTTCATTGTTGTGTAGTTTTCTGCATACAGGTCTTTTACCTCCTTGGTTAGGTTTATTTTTAGGTATTTTACTTTTCTTTTTGCTATATCAAATGGGATTTTTTTCTTGATTTCTGCTTCTGCTGTTTCATTATTGGTATACAAAAGGCCTTTCATTTGTGGATATTGACTTTGTATCCGGCTGTTTGGCCATATTCATTTATTAGGTTGAGCAGCTTTTTGGCTGAGTCTATAGGATATTCTATGTACACTCTCATGTCATCTGCAAACAATGATAGTTTGGTATCCTCCTTTCCAATTTGGACGTCTTTTCTTTTCCTTTCTTTTCTTTTCTTTTTTTTTTCTTTTCTTCTCTTCTCTTCTCTTCTCTTCTCTTCTCTTCTCTTCTCTTCTCTTCTCTTCTCTTCATCTAATCACTGTGGCTAATACTTCCAATACTATATTGAATAGAAGTGGTGAAAGTGGACAACCTTGTCTTGTTCCTGATCTTAGTGGAAAAGATTTTAGTTTTTGCCCATTGAGTATGATGTTGGCTGTAGGTCTCTCATATATGGCCTTTATTGTGTTGAGGAATGCTCCCTCTATTCCTACTTTGCTGAGTGTTTTCATCATAAATGGGTGTTGTACCTTATCAAATGCTTTTTCTGCATCTATTGATATGATCATGTGATTTCTCTCTTTGCTTTTGTTTATGTGATGTATTACATTTACTGATTTGCAAATGTTGAACCATCCTTCCATTCCTGGGATGAATCCCACTTGGTCATGGTGTATGATCTTTTTAATGTATTGTTGGATGTGGTTTGCCAATATTTTGTGGAGGATTTTAGCATCTATGTTCATCAGCGATATTGGCCTGAAGTTTTCTTTGTTGTGTCTTTATCTGGTTTTGGTGTTAGGATGATGCTGGCTTCATAAACAGAGTTTGGGAGTCATTCATCATTTTGAATTTTTTCAAATAGTCTGTGAAGGATATGGATTAGCTCTTCCTTAAATGCTTTGTTAAATTTTCCTGTGAAACAATCCGGTCCAGGGCTTTCATTTATCTGGAGACTTTCGATTATTGCTTAAATTTCATCCACTGTTATTGGTCTATTCAGGCTTTCTGCTTCTTCTTCATTGAATTTGGGGAGATTACATTTTTTTACAAACTTCTCCATTTCACCTAGGTTTTCAAATTTCTTGGCATACAGTTGTGCATAGTAATTTCTTACAATCCTTTCTGTTTCGGTGGTGTCTGTTGTAATCTCTCTTCTTTTATTTCTGATTGTGTTTATTTGGCTCCTTTCTTTTTTTTTTTTCTTTTTTTTTAGGAGCCTGCCTAAAGGCTTGTCAATTTTATTTATGTTTCCAAAGAACCAGTTCCTAGATTCATTGATTCCTAAAATCGTGCTTTTAGTCTCTATGTCATTTAATTCTGCCCTGCTCTTGGTTATGTCCTTCCTTCTACTTGCTCTGGGCTGACTTTCTTGTTCCTCAAATTCTTGTAGGTGTAGGGTTAAGTTGTTTGTTTGAAATGTTTCTATCATTTTTAGGCAGGCCCGTATTGCTCTGAACTTCCCTCTGAGGACTACCTTTGCTGTGTCCCATAAGTTTTGGGTCATTGTGAGTTCATTTTCATTTGTCTCCAGAAACTGTTTGGTTTCCTCTTTAATTTCATTCTTGACCCATTCATTGTTTAATAGCATGCTATTCAATCTCCATGATTTTGAGGATTTGGGGGTTTTTCCCTTGTGGTTGGTTTCTAGTTTCAGTCCCTTGTGGTCGGAGAAAATGCTTGGTATGATTTCAATTTTCTTGAATTTGTTGAGGCTTGTTTTGTGTCCTATCATGTGGTCTATCTTTGAAAATGTTCACTGTGCATTTGAGAAGAATGTTTATTTAGTTTCTTTGGGATGAAGGGATATATATATATATATATATATATATATATATATATATATATAATCACTTAAGTCCATTTCATCTGGAGTTTTGCTCAGTGCCACAATATCCTTGTTGATATTTTGTTTGGAAGATCTGTCCATTTTTGACAGTGGGCTGTTAAAATCCCTTACTATAACTGTGTTGCTGTCAATATCTTTCTTGGAGTCCTCTAAAATTTTCTTTATGTATTTAGGTGCTCCTGTGTTGGGTGCATATACTTTTACAATGTTTACGTCTTCTTAGTGGATTCTTCCCTTGAGTCATATGAAATGACCTTTTGGGTCTCTCTTTATTGTTCTCCTTTAGAAGTCTATTTTGTCTAATATGAGTATTGCTATCATAGCTTTTCTTTTTCTGTCCATTTGCTTGGAAAATTTGTTTCCAGCCCTTCACTTTGAGACTCTGTAGGTCTTTGGTCTTGAGGTAGGTCTCTTGAAGGCATGCTTTCTAATCCATTCAGTTATTCTATGCCTTTTGATCGGAGCATTCAATCCATTTACGTTTAAGGTTATTATTGATAGGTACTTATTCATTGCCATTTTCATACCTGTCTCTCTCTCTCTCTCTCTCTCTCTCTCTCTCTCTCTCTCTCTCTCTCTCTCTCTCTCTCTCTCTCTCTCTGTCTCTCTCTCTCTCTCTCTTCCTTCCTTTCCCTAAAGCACTCCCTTTAGTGTCTCTTGCAGTTCTGGTTTGGTAGGGGTGTATTGTTTTAGACTTCTATTATCTGGGAAGCTCCTTATTTGGCCTTCTATCTTTATTGAAAGCCTTGCTGGGTAAAGTAGTCTTAGTTGCAGGGCTTTGGTTCTCATTACTTGGAATATTTCTTGCCATTCTCTTCTGGCTTGGAGCATTTCCTTTGAGAAGTCAGCAGCTAACCTTATTGGGGCTCCCTTGTATGTTACTTCCTTTTTCTCCCTTGCTGCCTTTAAGATTCTCTCTTTGTCTTGAGATTTTGCCATTCTAATTATGATGTGTCTTGAAGTGGGCCTCCTTGGGTTCCTCTTGATTGGGACTCTCTGTGTTTCCTGGATTTGTGTGACTTTTTCTCTCATCAAATTAGGGAAGCTTTTCATCATTACTTTTTCAAATAGATTTTCTATCTCTTGCTCTTCTTCTTCTCATTCTGGTATCCCTATTTTACAGATATTATTACATTTCATATTGTCCTGCATTTCTCTTAATCCCTCTTCATTCTTTCTGAGCCTCTTTTCCTTTTCTTGCTCTTTCTGGGTGTTTTTTTCTACTTTGTCCTTCAACTTGCTGATCTGATCTTCTGCTTCATCGATTCTGCTTTTCATTCCTTCCACTGTGTTCTTTAGTTCAGAAATTGTATTCTTCATTTCCTCTTGGCCCTTGTTGATAGTGTCTGTTTCCTTTTTCATGCTGCTATAGTTTGCAGTGAGTTCATTTTTGCTTCCCTTTAGTTTCTGGTAGCTCATTGAGATCTCATGGAGCGTCCTGACAACCATTGCTTTGAAATCGGTATCTGATTGTTGAGTTGCCTCTGTTTCATTTAGCATTTTTTCTGGGGCTTCCTTTTTTCCTTTCATTTGGGGATTGTTTCTTTGTCTTTCCATTGTTTGTGAGACTGTTTTTGTTAGCCTCCACTTCTTAAATTGATCTGTTGTGGCTCCCTGGGTTTATTGTGTGAACTTCTGTGGTAGAATACCTGTGAGATTCTGTGGTGTTTTCTCCTTCAGTTATCCTGGTGTTCACAGCTTCCACTGTCTCAGCTTTTAGAATACCCCCTTTTTGGACCAACTCTGTTTTTTTTACAGTTCCAAGTGTTTCTTTTTCTTCTTTATTGTCTCACTCGTGGGTATTTAAAAAGAGAAAAGAGGAAGAAAAATATGAAAAAAGAAAAAAGAGGAAGGAAGAAGAAATAAAATGGGAAAGAAATGAAGAAGGAATAACAAAAGAAATAAGTAACGGGAAGCAAAAGGAGTTCAGTGATAAAAAAGGGAAAATAATTAAAAATTATTTAAAAAGCAAACAAACAAACAAAAAACTCTTGCTGTTTTCAAACTTGCCAAGCTAGTTTTTCTGTTCTTGCTGGCTGGAATAGCGGAGGGATGATGGTATCGTTTTTCTCCCTGTTCAGCACTCAGTTATCTTTGGGCTACTCTCACCAGGGCTAGCCGTGCACTCTCTCCAGAGCTAGACATGCACTCTCCCCAGAGCTAGCCCAGCGCCTCTCCACACAGGGCCTTGGGTGTATGTCTGAGCCTCCTGGGGAGCGCACACTTTCCCGAGTTTATGGTTGTGAGCTCGGATCTCCTACGGGGCATGCACCTAGCCCGAGTTTTCAGGTATGTGTTCCAGATTTCCTACTTTGCTTGCACTCACCCTAATTTCATGGGAATAAGCTCCAGGTTTCCCATGAACCGTGCACACTCCCTGGGTTCCATGCATGGGCTGTGCCTCTTACATGGATTGCTCGTATTCCCCAGGTTCCTGGAATGTGCTATGCATCTCCATTCTCACATGGGCCCCTTCTGGTTGGTTGGGCAGTTTTTTTCTGTTCGTGTATGCATGCGCCTCTGGTCACGCAGCCATCTCCTGTCACGCGTGAGCTCCTATGGTCTCGCAGCCATCTGGTCACCTACTGGTGCCTATTGTCACACAGCCATCTTTGGTCATGCGTGGGCACCTATGTTCTGGCAGCAATCTGCAGTGGCACACTGGCGCCTATCATCGCGCAACCCTATGAGGTCGCACGCGAGCGCCTATGGTCTCCTAGTTGTCTGCAGTCACACACGGGAGGCTATCATCATGCAGCCATCTCCAATGGCACACAGGCACCTCCGGTCATGAGATCTCTGGCATGCACTCCTTTCAGGGGTATGCGTGGGTGCTCACATCCCCAGTGTGTTTCCCACTGTGACCTTAACAGGAGTGAAACTTCAAGCAACCAGGTCTCTCCCAGTGCTGCTAAAACCTTGTTTGGCTGGGAGGGAGCATTTGACCCGGCCCCCTCCCTAGAGTCCTGTGGCAGGCCTGGCAAGCGCTGTGCCTGGTGCTTCAGCCACCCTTGTCTCTGTGCTGATCCCTGGGTTCTTATTGTTCTGAAGTACTCTCCTTGCCATCTGGTTTTTCAATGTCCGCTACAATTTTCGATCTATTTTCAAATATGCTGTGTTTCTGTGGTTGTTTGCTCTGTTCCTCCATAGATCGACCAGATTTTTCTCCCATGTGTAGGGGGAAGTGGAATCTGCTCCCTTCTACCATGCCACCATCTTCCTACTGGAATTTATTTATTAAAAATATGGTTTTATTCTTACATATTTGAACTTCAGTCACCTTCAAGGTAATCTCCACTTAATGCAATACATCTATTGAGACTTTTTTCCACTACTGAGGACAGTTTTTGAACACATCAATTTTGATGTCTTTTAGTGCTTCTGCAATTTTTTTTCTTTCACCTTTTCAACATTGGCAAAACATTTCCCTTTGAGGACCTTTTTTTAAAATTTATTTTAATTGTTGTTCTTGTACAGCTTTCTGTCTTTTGCTCCCATTCTAGCCCACTGCCTCAGCCCTCCCCACCCCCCTCCCATTTCCACCCCCACTAGTTTTTGTCCATGTGACCTTTATACTTGTTGCTCCAAACCCTTCCCCTTTCCCCCTGAAATTCCCTCCCCTCTCCCCTCTGGTGACTATCAACCCCTTCTCAATTTCAGTGTCTTTGGTTATATTGTGCTTCTTTGTTTGTTTGTTTGTTTTTATTAGGTTCCTGTTAAAGGTGAGATCATATGGTATTTGTCCTTCACTGCCTGGCTTATTTCACTTAGCATAATGCTCTCCAGTTCCATCCATGCTGTCACAAAGGGTAGGAGCTCCTTCTTTCTTTCTGCTGCATAGAATTCCATTGTGTAAATGTACCAAAGTTTCTTGATCCATTCATTTACTGATGGGTACCTAGGTTGCTTCCAACACTTGGCTATTGTAAATTGTGCTGCTATGAACATTGGGGTGCATAGATTCTTTTGGATTGGTGTTTCAGGGTTCTTAGGATATAATCCTAGCAGTGGAATTGCTGGGTCAAAAGGTAGATCCATTTTTAGTTTACTTAGAAAATTCCATACTGCTTTCCATGGTGGTTGTACCAGTCTGCAATCCCACCAACAGTGCACTAAGGTCCCCTTTTCTCCACAACCTCTCCAACACTTGTTGTTTGTTGCTTTATTTATGATGGCCATTCTTAATCTGAGGAAACAAACAAAAAAGTCATTCAGGGGGAGATCTGGTGAATAGGGAAGGTGGGACATAGAGATCATGTTGCTTTTTTTTCAAAAACTGCTGAACACTCAGCACAGTGTGGGCAGGTGTACTCATAAATCACCCATCAAGAAAAAGGCAAAGGTGTTAAAAGAGTCTTCAAAAAAATTCCCTGAAGCCAAATACAGCCTCTCACAGCAATGCCAGTTTACATTGGAACTGATAGAGATGGGTTACTAGAACACTCACCTATTGGGGGAAGCCTGTACTACAAGGGGTTCACCCTCCAGAAAACAATTCCAAGTTTTTGGGTCCCCCTTGGTAGACTTTATTTTTATGATAGTTTTCTTTGGTTGGCCAAAAATTGCACTTGGTTTTTTTATGTAAGATGGCTCTAGTAGTGCTTAGTTATCTTTAATGTCATTTGAAACTGTATTTTTTAGATTGTATTGTGACACCTGTCATATCAGCAGGCATTTAAAAAAACTTATCAAAACTGATAAATTTTCATATAGCCATTTTAACATTGAAGATGGAAGAAAATACCCAAATATTCAGCATATTATGTTTTAGTGTTTCAAAAAAGGTTAAAATGCAACTTAAACATAAAAAAAAAAAAGATTTGTAGAGAATGTGGGGAACATGTTGGGACTGACCAAATGTGTAAAAAGTGTTTCAAGAAATTTCATGCTGGAGATTTCTCTCTGGATGATGCTCCAATGTTGGGTAGACCAGTTGAAGTTGATAGCGATCAAATTAAGACATTGAGAAAAATCAATGTCATCCACATGGCAGAGAGCCATCATACTTATCAAGAATATAGGTCCTGAAAAACATTGAAACCAATAAAGTTATTTTTGAAAATGAAAAAAAGTTTCTTTTATTTTATAGAAAAACCAATATGGATTTTTTGGCCAACCAGTACATTTGTGTTAAATTGAGCAGAAAATAAAGAGTTCCCACATAATCTTTTTTCAACACACGCATGCAACGTCCCTCACTATCAAAATTCCAAACCAGAGTGACATATTTGTTACAGTCAATAAGTGAATGATATATCATTATCTTCCAAAGTCTATATTTTACATAAGTGTTGACTCTTTTTGTTGTACCATCAATATGTTTGGGCAAAAGTATACTAATGTAATACCACTATTATAGTGTCATACAGAAACAAATATTTAGCTGCTGTAAAAATCTACTGTGCCCTGCATATTCATTCCTCCCTTACTCCATCCTCTGGCAATCACTAATCATTTTATTGATTCCACAGTTTTGTTTTTTCCAGGGTATCACATAGTTGGGATCATACAGTGTGTACCTTTTCAGATGGGCTTACTTCACTTAGCAATATGCATTTAAACTTCTGTGTTTTTTCAAGACTTGATAGGTCACTCTTTTAGCATTGAATAATGTTTCATTGTATGGATGCATCACAGTTTATTTATCCATTCACATACTGGAAGACATCTTGCTTGCTTCAAGTCTTGGCATTTAAAAATAAAGTTGCTATAAACATCATATGCATGTTTCTGTGCATACATCAGTTTCCAACATACTGTATTTGCATAAATCCTAAGGAGTGCAATTGCTAGATTATGAAGAGTATGTCTAGCTTTTTAAGAAACTGCCAAAGTGTCTTCTGAAATACCTGAACCATTTTGCATTCCCACTAGCAATGACTGAGAGTTCCTGCTGCTTCACATCCTCACCAGCATTTGTTGTTGTCAGGGTCTTGGATTTTTGCTACTGTAATAGGCATTTGTGGTAGTATATCATTTTTGTTTTATTTTAAAATCCCTGAATGATGTGATTCAAACATCCTTTCTATGCTTATTTGCTATTGTATGTCTTCTATGGTGTTGTATCTGCTGAGATATTCTGCCCATTTTTTTAAAAATTGGGTAGTTCATTTGCTTATTGTTGAGTTTAATAGTTCTTTGAATATTTTATATGCTAACCCTTTGCCAAAATGTCTTTTCCAAATAATTTATCCCAGTTTGTAACATGTCTTTTTATTCTTGTGGCAGTGTCAACTTTTGTAGAGCAGAAGTTATGATTTTATAAATCTACAGTAATCAGGACAATGTTATATTGGTGAAAGAATAGACAAATAGGTCAATGAAACAGAATAGAGTCCAGAAAGAGGCCCAAACAAATATAGCCAACTGATCTTTAACAAGGAGCTAAGGCACTACAATGAAGAAAAGATAGCTTTTTCAACAAATGATGCTGGAATAAATGAATACATCCATTAAAAAATAATCTAGACACAGACCTTTTGTCTTTCACAATAATAACTTAAAATAGATCATAGATCTAAATGTTCAATGAGATAGTATAAAACTCTAAGAAGATAACATAGGAGAAAATCTAGATGACCTTGAATTTGGCGATGATTTTTTTAAAGATACAAACACCAGATAGGATCCATGAAGTCAATGATTGATAACCTGGATCTCATTAAAAGTAAAAATTTCTGTGCTCTAAAAGAATTGGTTTTAATTCTTTGTTTTAGTATTATTCACCGCTTAAGCGATCTGATCTAGGACTATTTTTTTTGTTGTAAGATTTTTGATTATTGATTCAATCCTCTTAATAGATTTAACCCCAATCAGATTTTCTGTTTATTAATGGTTAAAATGTTAGGCTGTGTGTTTCTAGGAATTTTTCCATTTCATCCAGGTTATTCAATTTGTTGGTTTATTACATTGTTCATTATATTCTCTTATAATTTTTTTTATTTCTAAAAATCAGTAATAATACTCTCACTTTTATTTCTGATTTTAGTAATTTGTGTCTTTTCTTTTTTCTTAGTTAACATAGCTAAAGATTTGTCAATATGTTGATATTTTCAAAGAATTATCTTGATTGTGTTCATTTTCTTTACCATTTTTCTATTTTTTACTTTTATTTATCTTCACTTAAAACACTATTATTTCCTTTCCTTTGCTAGTTTTGGGATCAGTTTGTTCTTTTTCTAGTTCCTTAAATTGTAAAATGAGGTTGTTAACCTGAGATTTTCTTCTTTTTCATGTAAACATTGAGAGTTTAAAACTTCCTTGTTAGCAGTTCTTTGCTGCATTTCATAAGCTTTGGTATGTTGTATTTTCATTTATATTTGTCTCAAAGTATTTTCTAAATTATCTTGTCATTTTTTTATTTGCCCTATTGGTCACTTAAGAGTGTTGTTTAATTTCTACACATTTGTGAATCTTCCAGTTTTCCTTCTGTTCTTGAGTTCTAGTTTTAGCCTATTTTGATTGGGAAAGATAATTTTCATGATTTCAATCTTTTTAAGCTATTAAGACTTGCTTTGTAAGTAACATATGGTCTATCCTGGAGAATATTCCACATGCCATTGGAAACAATGGATTTGCTGCTATTGTCTACCAGTCCTTGAAGACTTACTCTCTATAAGTGTGGTTCTTTACCAATGAACTGGGCATGCTCTATCACAGTAATTAGTCCAAAGTAAAAGCTTTAGATTTCCTCAGGTCTTCTCTTCATATGCATGTTGCCTGAGTTTGTGTGTGAATTTCTAAATTTCCTTATTATACATGGCTACTTTTTTATTCACATTTTTTATTGTCATTCAAGTAAAATTGTCTCCATTTTCACCCCACCATGCCCCCTACCCCACCAACCCCACCTCCCACCTTTGAATTCACCCCTTTTGGCTTTGTCCATGTGTCCTTCATACATGTTCCTTGATGGCCCCTCTCTATTATCCCCTATTATCTCTCTACCCTCTTCTCTCTGGTTATTGTCACATTGTTCTGTAGTTCAATGTCTCTGGTTGTATTTTGCTTGCTTGTTTTGTTGATTAGGTTCCACTTACAGGTGAGATCATATGGTAAATCTCTTTCACCACCTGGCTTGTTTCACTTAGCATAATGCTCTCCAGTTCCATCCATGCTATTGCAAAGTGTAGGAGCTCTTTCTTTCTCTCTTCTGCATAGTGTTCCATTGTGTAAATGGACCATACTTTTTTGATCCACTCATTTACTGATGGGCACTTAGGTTGCTTCCAGCACTTAACTATTGTGAATTGTGCTACTATGAACATACAGGTGCATTGGTTCTTTTGAATCAATGTTTCAGGGTTCTTAGGCTATAATCCTAGCAGTGGAGTTGCTGGGTCAAAAAGTAGATCCATTTTTAGTTTTCTGAGGAAATTCCATACTGTTTTCCACAGTGATTATACCACTCTGCATTCCCAACAATGGACTAGGGTTCCCTTTTCTCCACAGCCTCTCCAACACTTGTTATTTGTTAATTTGTTTATAATGGGCATTCTCACCAGTGTGAAGTGGTATCTCATTGTGGTTTTAATGTGCATTAGTTTCATGGCTAGTGGCACCGAACGTCTTTTCATATGTCTCTGGGCACTCTATATGTCCTCCTTAGAGAGGTATCTGTTCAAGTCCTTTGCCCACTTTTTAATTGGGTTGTTTGTCTTTCTGGAGTGAAGTCATGTGAGTTCTTTATATATTTTGGAGATCAAACCCTTGTCCATGGTATCATTTGCAAATATAATTTCCCATACAGTTGGTTCCTTTTTCATCTTGCTGATGTTTTCCTTAGCCATGCAGGAGCTTTTTATTTTGATGAGGTCCCATCTGTTTATTCTTTCCTTTATGTCTCTTGCTCTAGGGGACATATCAGTGAAAATATTACTGCATGGTATATCAGGGATTTTCCTGCCTATGTTCTCCTCTAGGACTTTTATGGTGTCACAACTTATATTTAAGTCTTTTATCCAACTTGAATTTATGTTTCTGTATGATGTAAGTTAGTGGTAGAGTTTTTTTTGTTGTTGTTGTTGTTTTTTTGCATATAGCTGTCCAGATCTCCCCATACCATTTGTTGAAGAGGCTATTTTTTACTCTATTTTATGCTTCTGTCCCTTTGTCAAATATTAATTGAGCGTAGATACTTGGGTTTATTTCTGGGCTCTCTATTCTGTTACAATGATCTGTTTGTTTATTACTGTGTCAGTACCATACTATTTTGATTATAGTGGTCTCATAATATAGTTTGATATCAGGTATTGTGATTCCTTCTACTTTGTTCTTTCTCGATGTAGCAGGTGGGGTTGTTTTGGGGTTGCATTTGGGGTTGTTTACAAATCCATATAAATTTGTGTATGTGTGTTCTGTATCTGTGAAATATATTATTGATATTTTAATAAGGATTTTGTTGAATCTATAAATTGCTTTGAGTAATATGGTCATTTTGATGATGCTGATTCTTCCATCCATGAGCATGGTATATGCTTCCATTTATTTGTGTTTTCTTAATTTTTTTTTCTTCAGTGTTCTGCAGTTTTCTGAGTATAAGTGTTTCACTTCCTTGGTAAGGTTTATTCCTAGGTATTTTATTTTTCTTGTTGCTACAGCAAATGAGATTTTTTTCTTGATTTCTGATTTTGATCTTTCATTGTTGCAGTATAAAATGCCTTTGATTTCAGAATATTGACTTTGAACCCTGCTGTTTGCCAAATTTGCCTAGTAGGTCAAGCAGTGTTTTGGGGGGGAGTCTATAGGCTTTTCTATGTACACTATCATATCATCTGCAAATAGTGATTGTTTTATTTCTGCCTTTCCAATTTAGATGTCTTTTATTTCTCTTTCTTGTCTGATTGCTGTGACTGGGAGTTCCAATACTATATTAAATAGAAGGGATGAAGGCAGACATCCTTGTCATGTTCCTGATCTTAGTGGGAAAGTTTTATGTTTTTGCCTTTTGAGTATGATGTGGCTGTAGGTCTCTCATATATGGCCTTGATTATGTTGAGGAATGCTCCCTCTATTTCCACTTTCCTGAGTGTTTTTTTTTTCATAAATAGGTGTTGTAACTTATCAAATGCCTTTTCTACATTTCTTGATATGATCATGTGATTTTTATCTTTCCTTTTGTTTATGTGATGTATTATATTTACTGATTTGTGAATATTGTAGCATCCTTGCATCCCTGGGATGAATCTCACTTGATCATGGTGTAGAACTTTTAATGTATTGCTGGATGTAGTTTGCCAATATTTTGTTCAGGATTTTGCTGTCTATGTTCATCAGTGATATTGGCCTATAGTTTTATTTCTTCATTGTATATTTATCTGGTTTTGGAATTAGCATGATATTGGTTTTGTGAAAAGACTTTAGGAGTCTTCCCTTTTCTTATTTATTTATTTTTTTTGAATAGTCTGTGAAGGATAGTGTGGGATGAATCCTGGTCTGCAGAATTCCTTCCATCCACTGTGGATGAAAAATAAATCATCCCAGACACAATCTTGCTGTTCCATCAGGAAAGGAGATGGCAATTCCCTCTAGTGAAGAAAGCCCTGAGCCCTTTTCCCAAATGGCTTTTATTGGAAATGGTATGTGCAGGTGTATATATGCATAGCTCATCAAACAATGTCAAAGAGGCTATATTTATCCAAAACAGGTATAATCTACAGATGAAAATTGAAGGAACACAGAGATTTGTCATAGGTCAAGGTCTGTATGTCATGCTGATACCAGAAGATCTTTAAGGTGTATTTCATGAAATAAGGAGTTTACTCCTTATGCCTTGAACTTAATCATCCAAGTTATATCACTAGGGCTATACAAAAAAAAAAAGTGGAGCAAGCTTCAATGGGTTCAATGTATTTATCAGGCCTAATTCCCAGGAATTCTCAGTGTTAGAGTCAGGTCGTGTCTACCAGCTGCGTTTTTACTTGGTTTTCCAGGGAGACTTACTAGCTCTTTTCAGGGCTTGCTCTCATGGGGCTACAGTCTCAGTAACCACACAGAGCAGTCCCCAATGTCTCCCCATTTTTGTGTCTTATGGGAGCACAAACAAAGGCCCTGGTGCTTCTGTAATCAACAGAGTTATGCTAGGCAGAGCAGGTTTCAAAGGACAAAATGTACATTATTTCACAGGCCCGATTTGCCTCCTGGGAGCCATTCATTCTGGTACAAGGCTGCAGCTGCCTCTGGTATTGTTTTCAGACTGAGTCAGGCAGGGGGAACAAAGCAGCCAAGAGATTAGGGGACTTTTTACAGATAGAATAAGGACTCAGGCTATGACAAAGAGGAGGGTTGAGGGTCTTTCTGCCCCTTCTCTGTAGACCCCTAAGTTCTTCCCCAATGGTGCCTTTGCAACTGTGCCTGCCTTAGGTTGCCCCTCCCTTGAGGAGTCTTACCCATCATTGGCTAACCAGTCATCCATCCAGGCCAAGCAGGATGAAGTGAGGGAGGCAAGGGCTGCACTCTGATCAGGAGGATAGGTTCTGTCTCCTTAGTGGCTCATGGCCCCAAGGCCTTTTCATTCAGCCCTAGCCATGAGACTCTCTTGTCCATTAATAAGGCTACAGTCCCTGAAACCAGGCAGGATGGCTCCCAACACCTCCCCCTTTTTTGTTTGTTTTGGCAGACATAGTGGAAAGTCTGAAGCCTGCTACTTGCTCTTCACGTATACAATCCCTGGAAAACAATTTGTATATGCATTTCAAGGCACAAAAGACCACAATGATTAGGAGGCATCCTATAACCCCCATGATCCAGACACGCAAATTTGGTCCTTCAAACCAAGTCATTGGATTAAGCCATTGTAAGTTGTCATTCAGGGTCTGAAAGATCTCCTGTTCAGTAAATTGTTTAATGTCCTGAAGTTATTGATGTAGTTCAAGCTGGAGTTGATTGATTTGTCCCTTGAGATTGGTAGAAAAGGCGTTTTGCATGCAATATTAGACCTCCTCCCATGAGTTCTGACTGGAGTTCCACTTCAGGGGGGTGACACACAGCTTAGAGAAGCCTGGATCACAAGTGAGTTGGTGAGTGACAAGAGCATCTTCATCATCCATAGTATTTCTTCCTGGATCAGGGGAGTCCAAAGGAATGGAGATGGGTTGTGGAACGGGGCTGCCTTTCCTACGATACAGCTTCACCCTGTTTGCTGGCAGCTCTAACGGTCCTTCAGGAGAGGAGACACAAGCATATCCTTTTCCCCATGTTAGTATCAACAGTTTCTTTGTGGTTGGTGAGGGAGGAAAATCCATTTAATGATTTCAAACTTTGGGGTTAACTGTCTAGTTTGAATTACTTGATTGACAAGACTTAACTCAGCTCTCACAAGCAGGGAGAGACACCTCCATGAGGTGAATTGGGCATCTCCTCTTCTATGGGCTTTAAGCCCTTAACTCTTGGCTGTCCGGTTTACAATGGGCAGGGAGCTGTGCAAACAAGTCTCTGAGTAGCAGCTGAAAAACAGCTAGGGTTTTAAAAGTGTCATTTTCCCCTCTACTTGGAAATACAGGCCCCCTGTTGTTTCTACAAGCTGCAATGAGTTTGAGCAGTGAGTTAATTGCCCTGTTGTTCTTTGGACCTGGTAGCTCCTGGGTATAGAATTTGCACTGTTTCAAAAACTCAGATGCTTAATTTTCCTTCTTCTTATTATTTTTTCTATTTCTACTTCCCTTCTTTAGTTATTCACTCTAATGCCCTTTCTTCCTGTGCTACACATGAATGTGGCATATATCCTTTTCCTTTATTCCTTCTTACTCTTCTCCTTCACAATCCTTTATTTTCTTAATTACTTCTTTCTCTTTCTTTTCTTTAACTTTCTTAATCCTTCTTTCTTTTTTCCCTAATACAATCCTCTTTCAACTTGTACAGACCATCTTTGACTTACACAGACCCTCTTCAACTTACACAATCCTTCTTCAACTTTTCTAGCCCATTTTAATTTGCCCTTTTAACTCATTCAGACATAACCAACTTTAGAATAACCCACATTCGATCTTATTATTTTAAGACAAAATGCCATAATTTATACATTTCATTACCAAAACCATATATTTTCCCAATTTAATCAAAATTCTCAACCTTTAGTGACAACTAAAAGTAAGTAATTAGCATGCTTTAGTTTGACAAATTTATGAACACATTTCATAACTTTCAGAAACAGTTTTTTCCCCACTGGCAAATACATTTACATTTTTAAAAAAATTCTTGGTGATTACTGCATTCCTTGAGTGTGCTCAAAAGTGAGCTGTCTCATTATCTGCTGTCCTTGACAACTTTAGGGAGGCTGGAGAAGAGGGAGGTAGGATACTAAGCTTGGCACAGCTTGTTCCCAGGACCAAAGCAGTCCCTGGGCCCCCATAAGGAGGATTCAGAGTGCTTAAAAGACACATTTTATCACTGTTTTCTTCCTGAGCTTTCTACTGCCTGAGAAGGGAGCGAGAACTTTTTCCTTCTTTAAGCAATCAATTTAAATGCTTTCCTTTTAGGAGAAGAATCCTTATGATGTAATGATGTTAGAGATCTCATTCCATGTACCAGAGGTTTAGCAAAACATTTTGAGACTGAGACTGAGCCATTCGTTTTAAAATAGAAACAAAAACAAAACTGAAAAAAAAGAGACAAAATTCAAGCAAAGCAGTATTTTTTAATTAAATACTCTAAAAGGAGGGAATAAGACACTAGCCTTAGAATCTTATCTCATACCACCTGGTGCTACAAATGACACTGACAAGATTTAAATGGTGTGAAGCCCAAATATCAGACATTATCTGAAACCAACTGGTACCACAAATACACAAAAGCCCAAACAGCAGAGACACTATCTCACACCAACCAGTACAGTGAATAACTTTTAAAGGCTGAAATAGAACAGCCCAGACAGCAGAGGCAGAAGATTCTAGGGTTATACAAAACAACAAACATCAAATCAAGTTTCTCAAAAGACAAGAAACTAAGCAACCATGGCTCTGCTTATCTAGTTCTGTAAGCCTCTTCTGCATAATATGTCTGGAAGTGGGGGGAGAAGAGAGAGAAGAAGAGGGAAGAGAAGGCAAAACTGAAAGCAAAGATCTGGAAGAAATCCCCTTTCCCTTATCTTAGACATATTGGTGGGATAACCAAAAAGCTCTTGTTTCCGCTGTCCCTTACATGGGATGAAAGGTGCTGAATCCCATCTGTCTAGGTGTGCCTGTCTGCGGTAATGGCTCATAGTCTCTGTCCCTGTTCCGGAAGACAGATATGGGAAGAACTCTGGCCTACAGAATCCTCCCATCCACCACGGATGAGAAATAAGTTGTCCCGGACACAATCTTGCTGTTCTGGCAGAAAGGGGGTGGCAATTCCCTCTAGTGGAGAATGCCCTGAGCCCTTCTCCCAAATGGCTTTTATTGGAAATGGTATGTGTAGGTGTATACATGCATAGCTCAGCAAACAATGTCAAAGAGGCTATAGTTATACAAAAACAGGTATTATCTATACATGTCAATAGAAGGAACACAGAGATTTGTCATAGGTCAGGGTCTGTTAGTCATGCTGATACCAGAGGGTCTTTAAGACATTTCATGAGATAAGGGGTTTACTCCTTATGCCTTGAACTTAAACATCTGGTTTATACAACCAGGGCTATACAACACAAAGCAGAACAAGCTTCAAAGGATACAATGTATTTATCAGGCCTGATTCCCAGGGAACCCTCTGCATTAGAGTCTGGTCATGTCTGCTACCTGTGTTTCTACTTGGTTTTCCAGGGAGACTTACTAGTCCCTTTCAGGACTTGCACTCATGGGGCTACAGTCTCAGAAACCAAACAGAGCATTCCCCAACAGGATAGGGGTTAGCTCTTACTTAAACATTTTGTAAAATTCTCCTGTGAAAACATGCGGTCCAGGGTTTTTGTGTGCCAGGAGTTTTTTCATTATTGTTTTGATTTCATCAGCTGTTGGTAGATTCAGGCTTTCAGCAAGTTCTTCATTCAGTTTTAGGGGATTATATTTTTCTAGAAATTTCTCCATTTCACTCTGGTTTTCAAATTTCTAGGCATATAGTAGTTTGTAATAATTTCTTACAGTCCTTTGTATCTCTATAGTATAATTTGTAATCTGTTGTTTTTCATTTCTGATTTTGTTTATTTGGGTCCTCTCTCTTTTTTTCTTGAAGAGTCTGCTTAAAGGTGTGTCAATTTTTTTAATCTTTTCAAAGAACTAGCTCCTGGATTTATTGATCATTTGGATTGTTGTTTTAGTCTCTATGTCATTGAATTGTGATCTGATCTTGGTTATTTTCTACTTTTTACTTGCTCTGGGCTGTGTTTGTTGTTGTTCTTCCCATTCTTTTAGAAGTACAATTAGGTTATTTATTTGAAATGGTTCTCTTTTTTATGTACCCCTGTATCAATATGAACTTTCCCCTCAGGACTGTCTTTGCTGTGTTCCATAAGTTTCAGACTGTTGTGTGTTCATTTTCTTTTCGTTTCAGAAACATTTGATTTCTTCCTTGATCTCATTCTTAAGATATTCATTGTTTAATAGTGTGCTATTCAATCTCCATGAGTTTGAGTGTTTTTTTTTTTTCTTGAGGTTGGTTTCTAGTTTCAGTCCCTTGTGGTCAGAGAAAATGCTTGATATGATTTCTATTTTCTTGAATTTGTTCAAGTTGTTTTTCTGTCCTATTATGTGTTCTGTCTTTGAAAATGTTCCATATGCATTTGAAAAGAATGTGTTCTTAGCCCCTCTGGCATGAAAGGGTCTCTCTATATATCTGTTAAGTCCATTTGATCTAAGGCATAGTTCATTGCCAAAATATCCTTGTTGATATTTTGTTTGGAAGATCTACCCAGTTTTTACAGTGGGGTGTGAAATCCCCTACAATGAGTGTGTTTCTGTCTGTATCTTAAAGTCCTCCAATATTTTCCTTATATATTTGAGTGCTCCTAAGTTGGGTGTATATATATCTACAATTTTATGTCTTTTTGATGGGTTCTTCCCTCAAATATTATAAAGTGTCCCACAGGGCCACTTTTTATGGCTTTTGTTTTGAAGTCTAGTTTGTCTGATATAAGTATTGCTACTCCAGCTTTTTATCCCCGTGCATTTTCTTGGAATATTTTTTTCCAACCCTTCACTTTAAGTCTTTGTAGGTCTTTTGTTCTGAGGTGGGTCTCTGGTAGGCAGCATGTGTATGGGTCATGTTTTCTTATCCACTCAGCTACCCTATGTCTTTTGATTGGAATATTTAATCCATGAATATTTAATATTATTATTGATAAGTATTTATTCATTCCCCCCTTTGTACCTGTGTTTCCCTCTCTCTTACTCTTTTTCTTCATCTTCTTATAGTAGTCCCTTTAGCATATTTTGTAGTGCTGGTTTGGTGGAGATGTATTCTTTCAGCCTTCTTTTGTCTGGGAAATTCCTTACTTTGCCTTCCATTTTAATTGAGAGCCTCGCTGGGTACAGTAGTCTTGGTCACAGGCCTTTGTTTTTTATTTCTTGGAGTATTTCTTATCAAACTTCCTAGATTGGAGGGTTTCTGTTCAGAAATCAGCTGCTAGCCTTGTCAGAGACACTTTGTATGTTCCTTCTTCTTTCTCCTTTGCTGCTTTTAAGATTCTGCTTGTCTTTAAAACTTGGTGTTTTAATTATTATGTGTCTTGGAGTAGGCCTCTTAAAGTTCATCTTGGTTGAGACCCTCAGTGCTTCTTGAACTTGCATGTTTTTTTCCCTCTTCTGGTTCAGAAAATTTTTTGTCATTATTTTTCAAACGGGGTTTCTAGCCCTTGCTCCTTTTCTTCTCCTTCTGGTAGTCCTATGATTCGAATGTTGTTGCATTTCATGTTATCTTGGATTTCCATTAAGCTGTCTTCATTTTTTTAAGTCTTTTTTCATGTAGCTCCTCTACCTGGGTGATTCTTTCTGCCTTGTCTTCCAGCTCTGTAATTTGGTCCTCTGTTTCCTCCAGCCTGCTTGTAATTCCTTCTAGTGTGTTTTTAGTTCAGAAATTGTATTTTTCACTTCTTTCTGGTTTTGTTTATGGTTTCTATTTCTTTTTTCATACTGTTGTAGTTCTCACTCAGTTTCTTGTAGTTGTCTGTGAGTTCCTTGAGCATCCTTATAAGCATTATTTTGAATTTTATATCTGATAGTTTGATTATCTCCATTTCATTTAGATCTTTTACCCAGGTGTCTTCCATTCCTTTGATTACAGGTTCTTTTTTTGTCTCCCCATTTTTGTTTGTTTCTGTACTTCCTGATGTTCCGCTTTGTCAGATGTCTTTGTAGAGTGAACTTCTATGTTAGGAATTCTATGGGACTCAGTGGTTGGTCTCTCTGATCTGTTTGTCTGGATGCTCTAATGTTGCCCTTCCTTCTGTTGTTGTATGTTCTCTTGTCATGCTTGGGTTTTTTATCTGTTGGTGGTTCCTTGGTTGGTGGGTTCTCTCCTCCAGCAGGTATACTGGTATTTACAATTCCCACCTAATCTTATATGTGATCACTGGCAGGGGGAAAGAAAAAATGATTAAAATAGTGGGAGCATATTCTATGGGATTTAAAGTACCAACAAGTAGAGAGCAGATAAAATATCCTTTGGAGAACAACAGCATTAACCATGATATTTCACCCAACTAGCCTATTTTATAAAAGGTGAAAAAGAGTTAAGACTCTTATTAGACAGGAGAAGTAATGTGAGCTGAATCCAGAAAGCAGAGTGCTTGTGTGAAGTTAGTAAGATATTGTGAGAGTAAAGGATAAAAATTAGGCATAGTGTGTGAGAGAATAGAGTTAACCACAATAGTAATAAAGCCCAGGAAGATAGTGAAATGAGCTAAGACCTGGGAGGCATGCTGTGTGGTATTTACAATAATATGGAACAACAATTATTTACAATAATACCTGAACAACAATAATATGACAAGAAATATATGATCTAAATAAAAAAATAGAAAGTTAGAAAGTACACCAAGAGTAATGTGTTATTGGAACATGAGTGAAGTGAAAGAAGGAAATTTTAAAATGCAGTATGAAAGAGAGAACAAGGAAAACCAGTCAAATAATGCTATTGAACAAATGAACAAAATGAAGAAAACTAAACAGAAAGAAGAGAAAAGAATATCAATAAAAAGAAGTAAAAATAATGGAAAATAATAATAAAAATAAACAGTAAAAACCAAGTTCTATAGGATAGCAAAGTGAAATTTTTCTCAGTTTCTCAGTTGTTGGTGTTAGCCTTGTGATCCCTCTCCAGATCTGTCTCTGCTCATTTTACAGCTCAAGATCTTATTGTCCCACACTTGGGAAAAAACCTGCTGCTGACTCTAAACCTGCCAAGGGAGTTCTGCTGGTCTTCCTGGATGCTACAGACAAATGGGAGCTGGGCTTTGCTTTTCTCCCTTCCTGTGGTTTTGTGAGGGTGGCAGCCAGGTCTGGGCTGCAATATTTACAGTTGCCCAGCCTCCATCTCAGATCTTCCATGTGCTGCTGGGCCCCCACTGTTCATTTGTGGCATGCCAGTGTCTCTAATCCACAGGTTGTGCTGTCTGTGAGGTGCATTGATTGGAAGCAACTCACACCCTACCTCCTCCCTCTTTGCTGACCTGGGTGCTGAGCACTCTCAAAGTCCTTCAAATCAGTTCATCCTCCCCACTAAATTAAGTCTCTCTGGGGACTGGTAACTCCCTGAACCCTGCTGCCCTCCTCTGAATGGTACAGTCCATGAGGCATGCCTCCTTCTCCTCTTCACTAGCCCAGGCTAGCAAAAGTCCCTTAAATGGTGGCTGAGAGCCATTTTTTAGTAAAAATCCTCTTGTTTAACCCTGCTGTTCTTAACAATCACCTGGCTTTTCACACAGTCCAACTCTCTGATCAGTCTGGAGACTATCCATGTCAGGGACTGACATGGCCCAACTCTTCTTCTTTCTCCAAGTGTCACCAGGCTCTCCACTTTCTCTGATAATGACCTAGCTGGCGACCATAGTCCCAGCAGGTAAACACTGCCTCTGTGCATTTTCCACTTCTTTTTTATTCCCCCCAAGTGACTTCAAGCATCCAGGTCTCCCCTGGTGCCAGGTTGTCTTCCCTGCTGTGGTAGAGGAAGGAGCCATGGAGTCACAATATCTGATCCAGCTCTGCTCCAAAATTCCTCTGGCAGCAGCCAACCCCAGCGCTAGGTGCCAGACTGGGGTCTACAGCAACATGACTACTTTTAAATGTCTTAATTTCCCAGAGTCTCATCCCAGATTCTACTTGTCACCTCATATAGTCTATTGTATGTCTCCACTTATAGTATCTTGTCCCAGCTTTCTCTAGGCCTATGTAGCTTTCATGAGCAGTATCTGGCATGTTTCCCATACGTGTTCAAAATTTTATTAGATATGTATATATCCCTAAGTGAAATATGGTATTGTTTTTCATGGTTGTATCTATAGGTACTGATTACCTGATGGAAAGAAGGAAGGAATAAGCATAAGAAAAACAAACTCACATTCACATGTCAACACCATGCCTTGCCAAATATACCTTCTTTAACATATGTATTCTCTTGCAGAACTACTAAAAAAACACACCCATTTTTTTATATGCTGTAGGGAATAATAACACATTGTACAGATATTATTTTGAATGTTTTCCCTAATGTTTTCAAAGGCTTTGTTTCCCAAGCACCATCTAGCTCAAAACGATTTCTCAGTATATCCTGAATATGAAGTGCCTTTTCATATGTCCAGACCTAATTTACTGTCTTTCATTCACACTGTTACTCATGTAAGCCTATACATCCAGACTCTGACTATAGCACCCTGTGATAGTTAGTTTTCCTGTGTTCAGACTACTTATCCATTGATTAATTGAAGGATGCATCTTATTTTGAACTTGAGCTGAATTTGTATTAAGCATGTGCATATTTACCTTTCCATTTTTTATTTTTAATTGTACAAGAAAGGTGCTTCAAAGGTGTTTTGACTTGGATGTGTTGATTGCTCCTGGACCCCTTGGCATAAGGAATCTCTGACTAAACTTTTACCCTGAATCCCACTATCTAAGAGTTCTCCCATCTGGAAGTTGTGGGGCTGGGTGATCTCATGCAGACCCCCTCCCTTTTCCTTTCCTGTAGAATTCAATGCTTGGCTGACTAGATGGTTATATTGACAAGCCTGCTTTCAGGTCCAGCTTTACATGGGAAAATACAAAAAAAAAAAAGAATGTTGTGAAACTAGTTTTATCTCATGATCTTCACTAAAGTACAGGGAACTGGAGATGTTGTTTGACCATTAAATGGAAGGTTTGAGAGATGTGCTTGCACTTCCTCTAAACATTTGTATTTTCCTTACAACTGCTAATTGGAACTCTCATGTGAAAAGATTCATACATTAGTCTGTGACCCCCATTATTACCTAATTCCTTTGGTTTAGGGATGTTCTACATCTGACACTGACTCACTTTCCTATGAGGATGGTTGGGGATATTTATTTTTCATCATTTTTTACTCATTTTAAATAAAAAAATGGGAAATGCAGGAAAGTAAAATAGAGAATCATAAAAAGCCTACTACTCATGAATAAGCATGTTTAATAGTTAAATATAATATATATATTTCCCAGAAAAACAACACCTATCTACATTTTGTCTACCAAAATACACTTTAAATGTAAAGATTCAGATAAATTTAATGTAAATAGATGGAGAAAATACTAACATTTTAACACTAATCAAAAGAAAGGAGGAGTAGCTATAATTGTTTCAGACAAAGCACATTTCAAAGCAACGAAAGTTATCAGGGATAAAGAAATGCATTACATAATGATTAAAGAGGTTAGCACTACAAGACATAAAACTTCTTAAAATTTATGTGCTTAACAACAAAGCATAATAACATGCAGTCAAAACTAAAAAAAAATATGAAAAAACAGAAATAATCATATCAATACCTTTCACAAAAAAAATTGACACATGCAACACATATTTAAACTTTAAAAAATTTTCAGTAAACTAGGAATCATAGTTTAAGAGAGAGTATAAGGAAACTTTCTCTTTGAAAGTTATCAAAAAGATCTTTCTCCCCTTGATAAAGAATACAAATAAAAAACCTACAGCTGACATCATTTTAATGGTCAGACATTTAAATGTTTCACACTAAAATCAGGTGCAAAGCAAAAATTTCCCCTTTCACCATTCTTTTTCAACATTACACTGCAAATTCTAGCTAATAACATAAAACAAGAAAAGGAGGTAAAAGATAAACAGATAAGATAGAAAGAAATAAAATTGTCTTATACACAGATGACATTATCATCAATGGTAGAAAATCCAGAAGAATCAACAGCAAAAACAAAAAAGCTCCTCTCAAACAAATAAACAATTATTATAACAAGGTTGCATTATACGAGGTTACATATAAAAGTTAGCCACTTTCCAAACAGCATAATTCTAAGGATCAATAAATCCAGGAGCTGGTTCCATGAAAAGATAAATAAAATCCACAAGACTTTAAGCAGGCTCATCAAGAAAAGAGAGAAGACCCAAATAAACACAATCAGAAATGAAAGAGGAGACATTACAACTAACACCACAAAAATACAAATGATTGTAACAGATTACTACAAAGACTATACGCCAAGAAATTTGAAAACCTAGGTGAAATGGACAAATTTCTAGAAAAATGCAATCTTCCAAAACTCAATGAAGAAGCAGAAAGCCTGAACAGACCAATAACAGCAGACAAAATTGAAACAGTAATCAAAAAACTCCCAACACACAAAAGACCTGGATGGGATGGTTTCACAGGAGCATTTAAGTATGAGTTAACCCCTATCCTTCACAAACTATTCCAAAAAATCCAAGAAGATGCAAGACTCCCAAACAGTTTTTATGAAGCCAGCATCATCCTAGTCCCAAAACCAGATAAAGACACAACAAAGAAAGACAACTATAAGGCAATATTGCTGATGAACATAGATGTTAAAATTTTCAACAAAATATTGGCAAACCTCATCCAGCAATACATTAAAAAGATCATACACTATGATCAAGTAGATTGATCCCGGGGATGTAAGGATGGTACAATATTCACAAATCAAAAAATGTAACACATCACAGAAAATGAAAGACAAAAATCACATGATCACATTAGTAGATGTGCAAAAAGCATTTGATAAGCTACAGCACCCATTTATGATAAAAAATTCAGCAAAGTAGGAAAAAGGGGAGCATTCCTCAACATCATAAAGGCCATATATGAGAGACCTACAGACAACACCATATTCAAAGGGCAAAAATGTAAAGATTTCCCACTAAGATCAGGAACAAGACAAAGATGTCTGCTTTCACCACTTCTATTCAACATAATATTAGCAGTCTTAGCCACAGCAGTCAAACAAGAACAAGAAATAAAAGGCATCCTGTGTGGAAAGGAGGATACAAAACTGTCATTGTTTGCAGATAGCGTACATTGTAAATCCTATAGACTCCACCAAAAAAAAAAAAAAAAAAAAAAAAAAAAAAAAAAAAAAAAAAAAAAAAAAAAAAAAAAAACAAAAAAAAAAAAAAATAAAAAAAAAAAAA
>PVKU01013245.1:0-30139 GCA_004027475.1 Anoura caudifer | reverse complement strand
AAATACCTATTCTTCTCAAACTGTTCCAAAAATTGAATACAAGGGAACTCTCCCAAACTCATTTTAGAAGGCCAGCATTACCCTGATCTCAAATGAGGCAAATACACTACTAAAAAATAAAAAGTATAGGCTAATGTCCCTGATGAACATAGATGCAACTATTCTCAACAATATGAACAACACATTACAAATTATTAGCAAATCAAATTCAGCAAGACATTAAAAAGATTACACACCACGATCAAGTGGGATTTATTCCTGACACTCAAACCTAGTTCAACACAAGGGTATACACAAATTAATTAACATGATATACCACATGAACAAAATAAAGGATAAAAATTATATGATTATATCAATAGATGGAGAAAAGCATTTGACAAAAGTCTAACATCCATTTTTTATAAAATCTCCCAGCAAAGTGGGGAATAGAAAAGACATACTTCAACATAATAAAGGCCATATGTGACAAACCCACAGCTAACCTCATACTCAATATTGAAAAGCTAAAGGTTTTTTTAAAACAATCAGAAAAAAAGTGAGGATGACCACTTTCACCACTTTTATTCAACCTACTACCGGAAGTCTTAGTCATAGCAATCAGACAAAAAGAAGAAATAAAATGTATCCAAATTGGAAAGAAAGAAGTAAAAGTGTCATTTACTTCCAGGTGACATGGTACTGCATGTAGAGAGTCCTAAGGACTCCACCAAAAAGCTATTTGAACTAATAAATGAATTTGGTAAAGTAGCAGGACACAAAATTTATATTTAGAATTCAGTTGCATTTTTAAGTACATATTTTGATTATGCCATTACAGTTAACCCATTTTTTTCTCCCCTTTATCCCCCCTCCACTCTGCATCCCTTCACCCTCCATCATTCCCCATCCCTTAGTTCATGTCTATGGGTTATACATATAAGTTCTTTGGCTTCTCCATTTCTTATACTATTCTTAACCTCCTCCTATTTTATACCTACCAATCATGATTCTTATTCCTTGCACCTTTTCCCACATTTTCTCCTTCTTCTTCCTCACTGATAACCTTCCATGTGATCTCCATTTCTGTGATTCTCTTCCTGTTGTAGTTGTTTGTTTAGCTTGTTTTTGTTTTTAAGGTTCAGTTGTTAGTTGTGAGTTTGTTATCATTTTCCTGTTCATAGTTTTGGTCTTCTTCTTCTTAGATAAGTCTCTTTACCATTTCATATAATAAGGGCTTGGTGATGATGAACTCCTTTACCTTGACTTTATCTGAGAAGCACTTTACCTGCCCTTCCATTCTAAATGATAGCTTTGCTGGTTAGAGTCATCTTGGATGTAGGTCCTTGACTTTCATGACTTGGAATACTTCTTTCCAGCCCCTTCTTGCCTGTGTGGTTTCTTTTGAGAAATCAGCAGATAATCTTATGGGAATTCCTTTGTAGGTAACTGTCTCCTTTTCTCTTGCTGCTTTTAAGATTCTCTCCTTTTCTTTAATCTTGGGTAATGTAATTATGATGTGTCTTAGTATGTTCCTCCTTGGGTCCAATTTCTTTGGGACTCTGAGCTTCCTGGACTTCCTGGAAGTTTCTTTCCTTCACCAGATTAGGGAAGTTATCCTTCATTATTTGTTTAAATAAGTTTTCAATTTCTTGCTCTTCCTCTTTTCCTTCTGGCACCCCTATGATTCAAATGTTGGGATGTTTAAAATTGTCCCAGAGGTGTCTAAGTCTCCCCTCAGTTTTTGGAATTATTGTTTCTTCATTCTGTTCCTATTGGATGTTTATTTCTTCCTTCTTCTCCAAATCATTGGTTTGAGTCCCAGTTTCCTTCCATCACCATTGGTTCCCTGTATATTTTTCTTTATTTCACTTTTCATAGCTTTCACTTCTTCCTCTATTTCATATCCATACTCAATTGTTTCTGTGAGCATCCTGATTACCAGTGTTTTGAACTCTGCATCTGATAGGCTGTCTATCTCTTCATCACTTAGTTCTTTTTCTGGAGTTTTGATCTGTTCTTTCACTTGGGCCATATTTCTTTGTCTCAGCATACCTGTTATGTTGTAAGGGGCAGAGCCTTAGGTATTTGCCAGGGTTGGGCAATCCACTTCACTGCATTGTGGCACTGTATGTAGGGGAGGGGTCAGAGATGAACAATGCTGCTTGCTCGGCTCTCAGCCAGCTTTCAGTCACTTTCCCCGCTACCCACAAGAAAACTGGGCCTTTCTGGTGCTGATTCCTGGGTGAGTGTATTTGTATACATTCTAGGACCCAGTGAGTCTCTCCAACAAACTCTCCTGTGAGGCTGGGAGTTTCTTCTGCCACCACAACTCCCACAGGTTTTTATAGCCAGAGATTTTGAGGATTTAATTTCCTGGAACTGGAACACTGGGTTGTGTGGTGTGCCTCACCCCCCAGTTGTTTCTCCAGGTTTATCTGCATGTGAATGTGAGACTGCCTGGTCTGCCAGCCACCACCTCACCCACCTGGCCCACCATTTTGCCTGGTCCACTACTTTGCTGCTCATCCTCTCTGCCCAGCTGCCCCTGTCCACCTCTCCTACTAGTCTGGATAAATGTTTCTTCTTTAACTTCTTGGTTGCCAGACTTCCAAACAGTTTGATTTTCCTGGAAGATCTGGTTGTTTTTTATTTTTAAATTTGTTGTTGTCCTCCTTTTGGTTGTGCAAAGAAGCAAAGTATATCTACCTACTTCACCATCTTGGCCAGAAGTACTCAATTGCATTTTTATACACCAAAAACAAACTATCAGAAAGAGAAAATATGAAAACAATGCTATCTATAACTACATCAAAAAGAATAAATAATTAGGGATAAATTTAGTCAAGGAGGTAAAAGACCTATACTTGGAAAACTATAAGACATTGAAGAAAGAAACTGAGGAAGTTACAAATAAATGGAAGGATATACTATACACATAGATAGGAAGAATTAATATAGTTAAAATGCCCATACTACACAAAGCAATCTATAGATTCATTTCAATCCCTATCAACATGCCAATGGCATTTTTCACAGAACTAGAACATATAATCCTAAAATTTTTATGGAACCACAAAAGACTTGGAATAGCCAAAACAATCTTCAGAAAAAAACAGAGTTTGAGATATTTTTCTACCTCATGATATCAAATTATATCACAAGGCTATATTTTCAAAACAGCAGGTACTGACATAAAAACAGACACTGTGTCTTGCCAAAAACACCAATGTTTTTGTGTGCATTATACATGGGATTATTATGCCCATTATTATACCCATGGTATGTAACCATTATACCCATGTATAATGTGTGTCCTTATTTTTCCCTCAAAAACTTGGGCAAAAATGTATGCATTATACATGGCAAAATATGGTACATAAATCAATGAAATGGAATAGAGATCCCAAAATCTATATGGTCAATTAATATATGACAAAGGAAGCAAGAACATACAATGGGGTAAAGACAATGTCTTCAATAAATAGATTTGGAAAAATTTGTTGAACACCTGCAAAAAGAAGGAACCTGGACCTCTTTTTTTATACTATCTACAAGAATAACCTCAAAATGGACTAAAGGCTTAAATTTAAGACCTGAAACCATAAAACTAGAAGAGAACATAGGCAGTAAACTCTTTGACATTGTTCTTAGTCATGTTTTATATATATATATATATATATATATATATATATATATATATATATATATATCTCCTTGAGCAAAGGAAACATAAAAAATAAACCAGTGGGGCTATATCAAACTAAAGACTTTTTGCAAGGAGAAGAAAATCACAAACAAATGAAAAGACAATCTTTTGAAAGGGAGAAGATATTCACCACTGATACATCTGTAAGTGGTCAATAGCCAAAATTTATAAGGAATTCATTCAACTTAACACCAAAACAAATCTGAATACAAAAATGGACAGATGACCTGAATAGACATTTCTCTAAAGAAGACATACAAATGGCCATTATCACTAACGCTCAACATCACATCAGGGAAACACAAATTAAAAACACAATGAGATTTCACCTCACACCTCTCAAAGTGGCAATGATCAAAAAATCAACAAACAAGTATTGGCCAGGATGTAGAGAAAGGGGAACACTTGAGCACTGTTGAGGGGAATGCAGATTGGTGCAGCCACTGTGGAAAGCAGTACAGTTACCTCAACAATTTAAAAGTGGAACAGCCTTATGACTGAACAATTCCACTTTTGGGGATATAGCAAAATAAACCTGAAACACTAATTCAAAAGAATATATTCACCCCTATGTTCATTGCAGGATTATGTAAAATAGCCAAGATTTGGAAGCAGCCCAAGCATCCATCAGTAGATAAGTGGATAAAAAAGCTGTGTTCTATTTACACAATGGAATATTACTCAGCCGTAAAAAAAGAATGAAATCTTATGCTTTGTGACAGTATGAACGACCTGGAGATTATTACGCTGAGTGAAAAAAAGCCAGTCACAAAAGACACATATCATATAATTTCATGCATATGTGGAATCTAATGAACAAAATAAACTAACAAATAAAATAGAAATAGAGAACAGATTGACAGTTGTGAGAGAGGAGGGGGAATGGAGGGCTAGGTAAAAAAGTGAAGGGATTAAGCAGAGAAATAAAAGGAAAGACTCAAAGACCCAGACAATACTATGCATCTGGTGATTGCCAGAGGGAACAGCAGAAGTGGGGGACAGGTGGTAGAAGAGGATAAAGGAGGGATAAAAGGTGATGGAAAGAGACTTGACTTTAGGTGGTGAACGCACAATACCATACACAGATAATGTATTGTAGAATTGTACACCTGAAACATACACTTTTATTAACCAGTGTCTCCCCAGTGAATTCAATACATTCAATAAAAAATAAATATTACCAGGACCTCTCTCTTTTTTTTAAATCTACTGAAGATAGTTTATCTTTCCTCTCTGCCCACACCTAATCAGGAGCATGGATAGAAAGACACCAGAATTGGAGAGGTAAATGGCTTAGAGATAAATTGGGAGAAAGAGAGAATAATCAAAGTGTTCAAGATTGGGTGACTGGGGAGTAGCTAGAGGTGAAGGGAACTACATGGGAGAGGAAAGGACATTCTAAGAACTGTAGCTGTGGGCTACGAATGGGTCCATTATAATACTTTTTAAGCGATGAAAGTAAACATTGGAATTACTTTTTCAATTGCTATCATTTCTTTGTTGGTACTTAAAGCCTCAGGATTTATTTGAGTTACATCACAGGCAGCAAACACACAGCCTGGACCGAATCCACCCTCCACCTTGTTTTATCCAGCCCAGCACCTTATTTCTACCCAGTGGCAGCGCCAAGCTCTTGCCTAACTGTTAAAGAGTAGTTACATTTATACAGTCCTAAAATTACATTCAGCCCTTTGAAGGCAACCACGAGGCTGATGTGGCCCCCAATGAAAATGAGTTTGACACCCATGAGTTACATGTTCATAAATTATTGACATTTATTTTCCTGCTGCACTTATTATTGGAAGAAACCTTATGACCTTGGGAGGTGGGAGGTCTGAATACTACATTTTCTTTGTCTAATTGCTTAAGGGGAATTATTTCATTTAAATACAGTGATGGTAAATGTTTGACTTTAGAGTCTTCAGAACATTTTACAATTGAAGTCTGAAATTAGGAGGTGTCAATTCGTAAACATCTGAACACTTTGACCTGTCTTTCAAACTGTGACATCCTCTCTACCTACTCCATATTATGTGTGTATGGATGTATGTATTGCATATAATACATATTATATATAATTATAATTCAAACACCTTATGTCTCTGTTTGCTACTATTATACATATTCAAAACTTTAAAATAAATTCCACCATTCCTCATTCCTGCTGCACAGAGTAAATACATCCATAATTTTGTAGCAATGTGTATATATGTGCTTATCTTTACATTATAGAATTGCATATTTAGCCTACTATTTCTTGATTTCTCAATTTTAAGTATTAACTACTGACTTCCTAATATGTTAGACAAAGATTTAAATTTCTCATAGATCTTTCCTCATTCTTCCAATGTTGTTCCAGTGTGATTTGCAGTTAAAGGATCATACAGTGCTTACATAAATATTATTCACAACTGAGGGTTATATTATAAAAATAATTTCTCTCTTATAATCATTTACTTTAGGTTAATAATGACTGTTTCATATTTTTTTAATGTATTGATTTTAGAGAGAGACAGAAAGGGGGAGAGAGAGAAAGAGAGAAATAATGATTTTTTGTTCCACTTACTTATGCATTCATTGGTTGATTCTTGTATGTGCCCTGACTGAGGACTGAACCCACAATCTTGGCATATCAGGTCAACACTCTAACCAACTGAGCTACCCAGCCAGGACTGATTGTCTCATATTTTCATTTGCTTGTTTTCTACCCTTATCAGTAGTTGTGTATAACTGTGTAATCCTAGCTATGAGTTATTCTAGGTGACAAATGAGGGTCAAGAGCTGAGATGCCAGCACCCTTCAATGTGTTCCTTTGTACCTAATCCCCCTGTTGTCATTGTGGTGCCTGGCCCCGTGTCCCTAAGTCCAGATTCCATTTAGATCAAGCTCTTGTAAGAGGAATACTGCAATGTTCTGTTAAGGTGGGCAGAATCACCAAAGTTGTAGGGTTGGGGAGGGGTTATAGGAATCCAATTTCTTGTTACAGACTTTCCACCAAACCTCTATTTGAACCCAAGCTATATCCCCACATTCAGAGGCCTGTAGCCTTCTGAAGTTCAGACATGCAACTCCGTGTTGCATTTAGCCTTCCCCTCTGCAATCTTGAGTTTCTGTTTTCTCCAATTTGCTATGTTCCTTTTCATGAATTCTTCTTATTTCTAGCTTCCCAAATTTTATTTCTATTATGACTTTTCTTGAAAACCAATTAACCCAGTACCAGAATCCTTCTCTGAGTCTGTTTCCCAATCTATTAAATGAAACTGTCGTGCTTTTCACAGCAGCACCTGGACACGAATCCCACGGCATCCTCGGTCCACACATCATCTCATCCCCTGTGTGCTGTGAAGACCTCTGAGGGCTTACGGCCAGGGCTGGGGATGTGCTGCATATGCTAATGCTCCACCTGGGCTGTCAGTCAAGGTGGAAACGCCTAAGTTTATTAATGGCTCACAAAGAATGTCACAAAAATAAATGCTTTATAACTACTCCTATTTCCAAGAGTCTAGAAACAGGTCCAGTCACCCATAGACGGGAGAAAGAGGGAGAGGAGGTGAGGGAAACAAATGGCCTGTTTCTCTTCTATGTCATACTCTTCAGTAGGGTGTCCATTTCCTGAGTGGGTAGACCCCACACGGGGGTGAACTCCGTGGCTGGCCACAGCTGAGGCTCAGACTGAGACTCCTGCAACACACAGATCAAGATTCTGACAGAAACCTGATTACTATCTGTGATTGGTGTGTCGTAAATCTCAAGTGTCTCTGATTCTTCTTGCCCCTCCCTGATGACTATTTTCATGATGAAATATCATTCTACAAGGCCAGCTGGCTGATGGATTATGAAACTTACAAAACTAACTCCAATGAGTACATTAAATGGATTGAAACACAGGCTTTGTGAAAATGAATGTCATCTGGGTTCCCCATTTCAAGGTTGGCAGCATAATTTTCTTTTATAATATAGGTTATCACTTGGAAATTCAGATTACTTTGCCTCTGCCTGAAAATGAATTCCCTGCTTCCTTCCAGAACAGCTCTCAGCACTCCCTTTTGTGTCTCCCTTTCCCTGAGCATGTGTGTGCGTGCACACACATGCACACACACACGGAGTGTGCAGGGGGTGGCCCCATAGCTTTGAGGCCATAGGAAAGAGGGGGTGAGGCCAGTCACCCAAGGCCACCCCAATATGGCAATTCAGGTAAAGAGTTTACAGAAGACACCTTGAGGAAGAAAATGGGTTATAAAGGAGTAACAGAATGAGGAGGAGAGCCAGTGCCCGCAGCTCTTTGGTCTTCTGGGACGTTAAGAAAAGTCCGTCTTCTTTATCACCAGTTGCCAGTCTCTGCTGACTGCTGAATGGAGACATCCTAGGGGGTATCAGAGGAATGAAAATCCACTCAAATTGCCATGCCGGACCTCACTCCCTTCCAAGCATGCCTTCTAGAGGTTTCCCTGGGAGTCCAATGTGCTGAAGGCAAACCTGGAGAATCAGAAAGAGGCTGACATGAAGTTAATTTCCCTTCTGTCACGCTCCTCCAGAACTTGTCCAACATTTCCAGGATAACAAATACCCAAAGCCTCTGAGAAACTCCCCAACTCTCTTCCTATGTCCATATTCAGAAACCTTAGCTCACCTCTGTCCCAGACAGTGCCTCAGTACCATATCCCAAAATATTCTTTCCCAGATTTAGGTACACACCAGGAAATGGCCAAAATGATATTAAACCATTACTCAGGACTACTATAATTTTTTTTGCCAGGAAAATAAGCTTACAAGTGATTGATGAGAGTGTGGAAGGAACGAGAAGCCAAGCATCCTATTGTTAATCTATAGAGAACTGCAAGGCAAGCATAAACAGTATTTCCAGGTGAAGTTCTACAAAGCACAACATGAACCAATGGAAATCTCTCACTGATGGGACAAAAGTTTAAACCTCAAAGTCATCAGGACTGAAGTATCCCTTAGATAAGTCTTGCCTGCTCAACGGCATTAAATAAGCACACAAAAATAAGTAAGAATGTAAAATAAATTACCACCATACTAAAAAATATATATAGACCTTATGAATATGTATTAAACTTTACCCCTAGTAACAGAATATCCATCTTCTTGAGTACTCACAAGAACATATTATATAATAGGTAATAAAGAAAATGTCATAAAAAATAAACTTCATATGAAAAAATAAACATTCAAAAATAGCCAGGAAACCACTACAAAATACAAACTAAGAGAGGCAACTAGCCCTATCAAAATGTACTACAAAGTTTAATAATTAAAATAAAATAGTGCAGTGCTGGTACCTGAACAGAAAATGGGCCAGTGGCTAGAACAAAACATCCAGAAACAGATGCACGTGTTTGTGGAATTTCAGTGTATAACAAAGATGACATCTCAAACCAGTTGGGCAAAATGGACTTTTTCAATAAGTCATGCTAGGACAACTGGGAAAAGTTAAAATGGGTCTATAGTTCACACCACATATAAAAATAGATTCCAGTGAATTGGCGATTTTGTTTTCACCTGTCTAGTTCCATTAAAAAAGCTTGTGGGTATTTTTATTGGGATTACACTGGATTTATAAATTCATTTAGGAATATACCTAGTATATGTAATACAGTGGCACCTCGGTACTCATCGTCAGTTCATTCCAATGGGTGGCAAGCGAGCGATGAGAGATAAAGCATTATTTCCTCAGGGTGGCATCGTGAGTCATATGGATACTAGAAGTGTGACAAGTGGTGAGCAAGGGCCAAGTGCTGGAACATTTTTTCTTATCAAAATGGGATGAGTACCAGGTTTCATGAGTTCTGAGGCTGACGAGTACCAAGATACCACTGTATATTATATAATTATACATTTTATAATTATATAATTTATATAGGATATACATGTAGAAATATGTTTAAATATAAATACATGCAAACATACATGTAAATATATAATATTCCTAAGTTATATAACATGTAATTTATATATAATTTATATATTTGTGGTTATATATAATTTATGTATTTTTATATTTATTATAATTGTATAAGATTTTATATATAATTATATATAGTTATCAATTTCTTTTTTTGAATGTGTTTATCAGGAAAGGTTGTTGAATGTTGTAGAATGGTTTTCAGCACATATGGAGATATTCATATGATATTTTTTACCTACATTTCTTAATACAGTATATTACAGCATGGCTTTTCGAACACTGAACCAACCTTGATTTCCTAAAATAAATCCCACTTTGTCATGATGTGTCATTTTATTAATGTGGTATTGGATTCTTTTATAGAAAGCATTTAAATAAATATTCATAAGTGATTTAGGCCCTTAATTGTTTTAAATTATTTATTTATGTGTTTGTTTGTTTTTTAGACAGAGGGGAAGGAAGGGAGGAGGAGAAGGTGAGAAACAGCAATGTGAGAGAGAAGCAGCGATCAGCCGCCCCTTGTATGTGCCCCAACCAGGGACTGACCCAAAACCCAGGCAAGGGCCCTGACTGGCAGTCAAACTGGTGACCCTTCACTGTGCAGCATGACAATCAGCTGAGTCACACAGGTCAGGCCTCTAATTTTCTTATTTGTACTGTTTTTAGCAATTTGTGGCATCGATGTTATACTTGCTTCGTACAAATAATTAGAAAAAGTGAAAAAAGATAAATATACTTTTTAGATTTCTCTTTTTTCTTTTTGGAATACTAAATAGAGGCATATTCAGCTTCTTAGATTGCCTCCTTATATCTGAAATGTATCTTATATTGTTTATTATCTCATTACTCACTTTTCTTAGCAGTCTATTCTAGTTTTAGGTTCTTATTCTGTACAAGATCTCCTCTAGTCTTTCTGATGATATTAATTAGAATTATGTAAATTCTGTTTTTACCAAGTTAACTGTTTCTTCTGGATTTTCTTGTTCTATTTATTCATCTTGATCCTTGTCTTACATACTGTTGACTTTCTTAAAATATGTGGAGATCCTGAATTGTCATTTACATTTATGAAAAAAGGACTGGGCTGCTTGATCTTACTTCTCCTGACATTAATTCATTTATTATTCTGGCCAGCCTTTCCCCTGTGACTCTGGAACGGTGAACAACAGAATAATCGGCACCCTTCATCTTAAGCTTTTGGGTCTGGCTCAGCCAGGCTTGCTAGGCCTTCCCAGGGGCCAACAATACAGCCTCATCAGTAAAACTTTCAAATGTACACACAACCTCAGCATATGTATAACCAGTTACAAATTGCATATACAACCATACCAGTTTATTATGAAAAATACACAAATAGAAGTTGTAAAAGGATTTGCCAAGGAATCGGTAAATAGGAGTAAAAAAATTTAAATGTGTCAAAAATAAAATAAACAGAGCTTCTTTAAAATGGAGCTGGAGCTGCCACACCAGAGGAACCGCTTTGCATATCTTATGCCTCAAACCTTTGGAAGATGAAAACAGGGCAAAATACCTTTGGACCAGGACTAAAGCAACCTTGTACCCCAAAAAACTATTTGCAAAGATAACGAGAAAGCGGTCATTATGACTTCTGGAATGGTGACCACCAGACTGAAAATTCTAAAGTATTGTTTTGAATTAGCATCACTATGTTATGTTATCTGCACAACAGAAGTGACTTACTTCTATTGATGGACTTGTTCTCCTTCCCTTCTCATAAATACTCATTGCTTTTGTCTCCCAATCCAAACACTATTCGGCCTGAATCGGTGTGTCCCAAATAGCTACTTTTATTGATCTCAAATAAATGCTTGTTGCCTCTCACTTTGAAAGGCCCTCTATTTTTCGGTTAGCAAGTGTAACGGTGTAAAGATACATTTCTTTGCTACCTATGATTAGTGATCACAGCAAAGGAAGTGAGTGTACGAATCTGAAGTGATCGTTACTGCTCTCACTTGGTGGTAAGTGCTGCACTCTGCTGTTTTGCTGTGGTGATATTCCTCTTTTGATTAGTATTACCTTTCATCTACAGTTTCTCCACAGACAATTTTGAAGACACTTGTCTATCTTGTGAGAGTCATGTCAGTTTAAACTAGACAGTATAATCCAAATATCTACTCAACCATCCAGTATGCAAACGGCAATACGCCACAATGTTCTCGCAGTGAATGCCCGAGGGAAGGCACTGAGCACCTCCGAAATCCTTCCTCCCATTCTTCCCTAAGGAGCCCTTGTGTGGTGCCCATGACCATGACTGTCAGACACAGGCAGAAAGTGAGGAGGCCAGGGTTGTCCATATGGTAAATTCCAATAAAGTTTTATTTTTTTATTTTCATAAAAATAAATATAAATAAAAGTCCCAATATCGCCTTCGCAAGGCAATGGTGGATTGCCTTGAACTCTACCTGATGAACGGTCTCTTCGGAGACCACGACTCTAAGATGCAAACACCCTCATTAGAAGCCCCACCGTTCTCAAGCTAGTCATTCGATTTCATTTTACCCTCTACCAGAATCTGCTTCTTTTCCCTCCATCCCTCCCCACAACACACACACATACACACACAGCCAGAGTAAGCCACAAATATGTTTTAGGAAAAAATTAACAACACTTTTCCACACCCCCCACTGCTCTCTACTGTCTTAGGCCTATTCACATGTTTGAATTTTCTGCTCCTACTCCAAAGCTTGGTTCCCTCAGTATTAGCAAGGGGTAAACAGTTTCCATGTGCTTTATACATCTATTCATTTATTCAGCAAATACTGAGTGAGCACCTAGTACATGCTGGTCATTCTAAACACAGGGTAATAACCAGACAAGTTCCCTGCTCTCACAGAGATGATGCTCTAGGTGAGGAGGAAGGTGATGGTGGTAAAATGAAAAATAAGAGAGAAAGGAGGCAGTGTTGGGAAGAGAGGCTCTACTACATCAGTTGTGCAAAGAGAGAGGCTTTCCTGAGAGGTGACATTTGAGCAGAGATCTAAAGGAAGTGAGGAAGCAAGCTGTGTAGGTATCTGGGAAGAACATTCCAGGCAGAAGGGGCATCAAGTGCACAAGGTCTGAACTAGGAATGTGCCTGGCGTGTCTGAGGGGTTGCAAGGAGGCCAGGACGACTGGAGCGAGCAGTCGGAGAGCTGCAGGAGATGCCACCTGAGAGGCTGGGTTTTTTTTGTTTGTGGGAATCACATCCTGTAACGTCTTGAACACGATGGTAGGTGTTTGGACTTTATGCTGATTGACATGGTTAGTCATCAGAGGGTCTTTAGACAATGAGTGATATGGTTCAACTTTTTAAAAGCTCACACATTGCTCCGTATACAAAAGTGTACTTTGGGGCAAAGATAGAAAAAAAGAAATCAGGTATCATATTTTACCAGTTCTAACACACACATTCTTTTCACACTTTAACCTTTCTACAATCAGTGTATGTCAACTGTGGAGGGCTCTCAATCACATTAGTCCCACAGCACAGAGCGCCTAGCTGTCCTGCCCTGAACGCACTCAGGTATTAAAAGTACCTTCAGCAAAACTTCCAGAACAATTGTCAACAGCTTATAAGAGCCATTTGACAACACAGTCATAGAAAACAGAGGAACAAGGAGAGTAGATGGAATGAATCAGAGGTATTTAACAACATTCCCAAGCAGAAATAAAAAGTGAGCAACTGTGTGGTGATTGGCAGTGGGGATGGGGAATATAAGAGGGATAAACAGTAATGAAAAATACAATAAAAAAGTAAATTAGATTTTTTTTAAAAAGAGAGCTGGTTCAGTTGGCTTTTTTTTTTTTTTTTTTTTTGCAGGAAAAAAACTGATATTTAAATTCACATGAAAATTCAAAAGGATCCAGAACAGACAAAACAACCTTTAAAAAGAACAAATTTGGAGAACTTACATCTCTTGACTTCAAAATGCCAGTAAGTGGTACTGGCATATGGATAGACAGATAGATCAAAGGAAGAGAACTGAGACACTCCACAATAAATCTCTACATTTACAGTCAATAGAGTTTTTTTTAAGATGCCAAGAAAATTCAATGATAAAAAGAATAGTCTTTTCAACAAATGGTGTTGGGAAAATTGTGTATCACATGAAAAATTATTAATTTGGACTCCTACATAATGCTATATTTTAAAAAACCCACCAATGATTCAAAGATCCAAATGTAAGAGCTAAAATTCTAAAACTCTGAGAAGGGAGATCCACAATGGCAGAAGAGTAAGTAGAAGCTGCACTAACCTCCTCCCAGGACCAATCTGGAATTACAGCTAAATTATGGAGAAAGATGCTGATTAACTAATTGAATACTAGCTGGAGAGAAGCCTCATAACCAAGGACAGAACACACCACTTCACCAGAATGACACTGGTAGGGAGTCCAGAGGAGGCACAACAGGGCTGGCTGGACCCCACAGGAGGCAGCTGAAGTTCTGGAGGGATAATTCAGGGGGCAGGGGCTCCCCCTGAGAAGTGTGGGGTCTAAACCCCAAGCTGGACTCCCCAGCCTGCAACACCAGAGCTGGAAAGGAACCCAGATAACACTCAGCTGTGAAAAGCAGCAGGGTTGACATCTGCCAGGAAGAGACAGCTGGAGATGCAGAGAGCCTTTTAAAGGTCCCATGCACAAAATTTCATTTGCAGGCACTTGCCCTGGGCCCTGGCAGAGGGAAGGCAGGGTGGACTAGAGACACTTGGGAAGAGTCTGGGGTTAGTGGCTCAGGGGAAAGAATTGAACGAACAGGCCACTAGTATTCCTGTGCTGTGTCATTCCCACTGTTCACAGGCACAGCACTCCTCTCCAAGTGGCATCTGCCAGAGGGGAAGCAATAGCCCTGCCTACACAAATTATAGCTTGAGGCTATATCACAGATTAGTTTAACAACTAAGGTGGAAGATACAAAGAAGCAGCCCAAATGTGAAGAAAAAAAAAAAAAAAAAAAAACCCTAAATGAAAGAACAAGAGAATTCTTAAGAGGAAGAACTAGATAAAATGGAGGAAAGCAATGTACCAAAGGAATACTCAACAGCATGAAAAAAGACATAAAAACCATAAAAAAGGGCCAGTCAGAAATAAAGAGTGCAATATCTGCAATAAATAATACACTGGAAGGAATAAACAATAGGTTAGATGAAGCAGAGGATTGAATCAATGGTTTGGAAGACAGGGTAGAAAAAAACAAGGCTGTTGGAGTTGGCACACATGAGGGACAGGACAAGGCTACTTCCCTGGCCAAACTTTAGGTTACACCTGAATTTCTGCCCTCTTCCCCTTTGCTTGCCATCCTTCACTGTGGGCTTGAGACTCCTCAGGGACCCCAATGAGCACAGAGCTCCCTCATCATAGCAGCTCTCAGACCGAAGCTGCAGAATCCTCCCAGAAGTTACTCAACATCTCTGGTCTACTTAGGCTCCTCCTCACCCCTAAATCCCCTCCCAATGTACATGTCTTCTAGTACTTCTTCATACTCTCACTTGAAAGGGAATTTAGGAGGTAGGATAGGCAAATGTGGGTCAAGTCTGACATCTTAAACAAGAACTTCTCAAGAATACTTCTCAGGAATAAATGATTTTAATGCTATACAGAAATGAAAAAGAAAATAAGAACTCTGATGTCAAAATCTGAGGCAGGGAGGGGGTGGCGGGCAGAATGAAGGAAAATTCTACCAAAACTTCATTTACAAATGTAGAATAAAAAATTATGGCAAACAGACTTCCGGCCAAGATGGAGGTGTAGGTGGATACACTGTGCCTCCTTGCACAACCAAAATTAAGCACAGCAAGGATTTAGAAACAAGAAAACAACCAGAACTGAGAGAAAATTGAACTGTACGGAGGTCCAACAACCATTCATACAGACCTATAAGAGGGGCAGAGTTGTGGCGGGAGGAAGTGGAGGTTGGAAAACCCGGTCTTGCAGGCAGCTGCTGGAGGACCCAGGCCTGCAAGCAGCAGCTAGTAGGCCCCAGGTGCACAGCAGTGGCTAGCAGACCCCAGGCACAAGGCAGCTGGCTGACCAGGTGGTCCCACATTCACGCTCAGATAATCCAGGCAAAAATGGGGAATGAGACAGAACTCACAACCCAGGGCCCCAATGCTAGGAAATAAAACCTAAAAACACCGAGACCCTGCCCCCACATACAGTGTCACAACCCAGCAACTGGGCTGCCTCACCCTGGGGAATACCTAAGTCTCCACCCCTCACTATGTAATAGCTGTGACCAGACCAAAAAGAAAAAATGGCTCAAATGGGAGAACAGATCAAAGCCCCAGAGCCAATTCATCTAAGTGACGAAGAGATAGCCAACCTATCAGATGCACAGTTCAAAGCACTGCTCACAGAATTGGTTGATTTTGCTCACAAACTAGATGAAAAAATGAAGGCTACAATAAGTGAAATGAAGAAAAATGCACAGGGAACCAATAGAGATGGGAGGAAAGCTGAGACTCAAATCAATGGAGTGGACCAGAGGGAAGAAACAAACAGCCAATCAGAAAAGAATGAAGAAACAAGAATTTTAAAAAATAAGGAGAGGCTTAGGAACCTCCAGGACATCTTTAAACATCCCAACATCCGAATTATAGGGGTACCAGAAGGGGAAGAGGAAGAGCAACAAATGGAAAACTTATTTGAACAAATAATAAAGGAGAACTTCCCCAGTCTGGCAGAGGAAATAGACTTCCAGGAAGTCCAAGAAGCTCAGAGAGTCCCAAAGAAGATGAACCCAAGGAGGAACACACCAAGGCACATCATAATTACATTAGCCAAGATTAAAATGAAGGAGAGAATTCTAGAAGCAACAAGGGATAAGGGCACAGCCACCTACAAAGGAATTCCCATCAGACGGTCAGCGGATTTCTCAAAAGAGACTTTACAGGCAAGAAGGGGCTGGAAAGAAGTATTCTAAGTCATGAAAGTCAAGGACCTACATCCAAGATTTCTCTATCCAGCAAAGCTATCATTTAGAATGGAAGGGAAAATAAAGTGCTTGTGAGATAAGGTCAAGTTAAAGGAGTTCATTATCACCAAGCCCTTATTATATGAAATGTTAAAGAGACTTATCTAAGAAAAAGAAGATAAAAAATAGGACAGTAAAAAGACAGCAAACTCACAGATATTAACAATCACACCTAAAATAAAAACAAACTAAGCAAACAAGTAGAACAGGAATGGAACCACAGAAATGGAGATCACATGGAGGGTTATCAGTGTGGGAGTGGGAGGAGGAGAGAGGGGGACAAGGTACAGACAACAAGTAGCATAGACGGTGGGTAGAAAATAGACAGGGGAGGGCAAGAATAGTGTGGGAAAAGTAGAAGCTAAAGAACTTATGACACATGGGCATGAAGTAAAGGTAGGGAATGTGGGTGGGAGAGGGGTGTGCAGGGTGGAGGGGAATGATGGGGGAGAAATGGGACAACTATAATAGCATAATCAATAAAATATAATTTAAAAAATAAAATAAATAAAAACTGAAAGACCACCTTCAAAAAAAAAAAATAATGGCAAACAAAACCTAATGATACATTAAGAGTCATGGCCACCTCGAGTTCATCCTAAGAATGCAATATTAAGATGTTGAATATGGTGAATATTAAGATGTTTATTATGAAAAGTCATCAAAACTAGGACCAGTAAGGAAAATAACATCAAATTTCAACAAAGCCTCAAAAGACCTATGCTGCTTAATGCTTATTCTTGATGAAACACAATTAACTAAAACTGAAAGGATTCTTCTTTACCTTGATAAAGATTTTATATCTTAATTCAATAGCCAACCGTATCGTTTACAGTATAGAACACTTTTGGCTGGGATATTTCCATAAAATGAAAACTAATATAAAGATGACAGCCAACCCTGTTTGGGTAGCTCAGTTGGTTGGAACGTCATCCCATACACCAAAAGGTTGTGGGTTCAATTCCCAATCAGGGCACATACCCAGGTTGCAGGTTCAACCCCTGGTCAGAGTGCAAACGGCAGGCAACCAATCCATGTTTCTTCTCACACTGATGTTTCTTTCTCTCTCACTCTCTCTCTCTCATCTCTCTCTTCTTCTTCTCTTCTTTTCTCTCTAAAATCAATAAACATATCCTCAGGTGAGGATTAAAAACAAAAACAAAAAATATGCCAGCCAGCATGATTACAGTTTTACAGGGTTCTAGGGGGTTCTGACTTAGGCAAAAAGATCTGAAACAGACACAAATAAGTAAATATTAGCACATATTATCAAATACCTAAGAAATCCAAATGTGTCAAAATCAAACTCTGAAAATTAACAAGAAAATTGAATAAAGAAGGAAGAACTTTTAAAATTAATGATTTCCACTTAGAAAAAAAGTACAAAGTGGGGAGAGAATCCATTTTAAAAAACAACAGGAAAACATCTAAAATAAACTTAACATGGCCCTGGCTTGTGTAGCTCAGTGGGTTGAGCACAGGCCTGCGAACCAAAGGATTGTGGTTCGATTCCCAGTCAGGGCACATGCCTGGGTTGCAGGCCAGTTCCCAGCTGTGGATGCACAGGAGGCAGCCACACAGTGATATTTCTCTCCCTCTCTCCTTCCCTTCCCCCTAAAGGTAAAATAAATAAGATCTTTAAAAAAATAAAATAAAATAAACTTAACATGAAATTACTCTGATATTTTAATAGCATTAAGATTAAATATATTTTTGATGTAGAATTATCTTTAAAGGTTTTATTTTGACTAACAAGTGTTGTGCACAATTTAAAAAGTCAAGTAGTTCTAAAAGACTCCCCCCATCTCCCACACCCAATTCCCTGACATATGACTACTTCTTGGCTTTTAGGTTTCCGGCATTTTTACAGTCTTTCCACTATGGAAAATGAGGATTTGCTGTCTTCGTGCCCTGTCCCCACCACTCCCACACAGCAGCCCATCCCCCATGTTCCCAGCGCGCTACTTTTTTACACAGTACGGCCTGGCTACATTGCGAATCCTTTTCTGTTAGACAGCAACTTCTGTTTCCCCTGCAGTTAATACAGTTCTTGGGTTTTTCATTGCACATTTAAAAAATTAATAGACTTTATCTCTTTTTTCTTTAATATATTCTATTGATTAAGCTATAGACTTTATTTCTTAGAGAAATTTGGGGGTCATAGAAAAATTTAGTGGAAAGTCCAGCGAGTTCTCACGTACCCCCTCTCTGCCTACACACACAGTTTCCCGTATTTTAACATCTGACATGACTGTGGCGTATTTGTTGCAACCAATGAGCCAATATTGGTACTTTAGTTCTAACTAAATGCTACGGTTTACAAAGAGTCCATTCTTTGTGCTGTACATTCGGTGCATGTTGACAAATGTATAATGACATGTATCCACCGTTTCAGTACCATTCGGAATATGTTCAATGCCCTGAAAATCCCCTGTGCTGCTCCTCCCTCCCTCCCCCTGCCTCCCCCAGGACCCCGGGCAAGCACCCATCTTTCTGCTGTCTCACTGCACTTCGCCACATAGTTACCTTTAATTCACAACTAAATGCTTTCTCCATTGTCTGCAACTCCCCTCCTCATATTACAATGCAGCAGATATTTGTCAATTTCATTTTCTTGAAAAACTCTCTCTGGGTGTCTCCTGACCTGCTCCCCTAGGGACCTATTGCCCCCTGGCCCTGGGGACAACCACCAGTGTGGGCTCCCTGTTTCCTGAGTCCCAGGTTTTCTTATTTCTTGGTTTTCTCCCTCATTTTTATTTCTTTTTTATTTTTTTAATTAAATGTATTGGGGTGACATAAAATTAGATAGGTGTCAAATGTACAATTCTGTGATACATCATCTGTATGTTGCATTGTGTGCCCACCACCCAAAGTCAAATCTTCTGTCACTGTATATTTGACCCTTTTTACCCTTTTCTAGCCCCAACTCCTTCCTCTGGTAACCACCATACTGTTGCCTGTGAGTTTTTGTTTGTTTTTCTTGTTTGTTCATTTTTTGCTTTCAGTTTTATTTTTTTAATCATCACCCGAAGATAGATATTCATTGATTTTAGAGAGAGAAACATCAATGGGAGAGAAACACATCGACTGGTTGCCTCCCATATATGCCCTGAGCAGGAATTGAACCCACAACCTAGGTATGTGCCCTGACAGGGAATGGGACCGGTACACGGAATGACACTCCAACCAACTTATCCACACAGCCAAGGCTGTTTGCATTCAGTTTGATATCTCACAACTGAGTGAAGTCATATGATTCTTTTTTTAAAGATTATATTTATTTATTTATTTATTTTTAGAGAGAGGAAGGGAGGGAGAAACAGAAGGAGAGAAACACCAATCAGCTGCCAATCAGCTGCCTCTTGTACATGCCTTGACTGGGACTGAACCTGAAACTCAGGCATGTGCCCTGACCGGGAATCGAACTGATGACCTTTTGCTTTGCAGGATGACATCCCACCAACTGAGCCACATCAGCTAGGGAAGTCATATGATTCTTAACTTTTTCCATCTGATTTATTTTGTTGGAGTGCATTCTCTGGTAGCACTATGAAAGAAGATACATGGGCAAAGAGATTATATTTTGAGAACCTTACATGTCTGAAAATATCTTTATTCTCCCTTCTCTTTAATTGATTGCTTGTGAAAAGCATGATTACTATTTTATACTGTTGTGGAAGTTCTGGCTGATGCAAAAAGACTTAACATGAACTCAAAATGTATAATAATGACAAATAAGATAAATAGCTACACATATTACATATCTAAAAAGTACAAATGTGTCAAAAAATAAATCTTGCTATGAAATTTGGTGTCAGGAGTTGTTATACACTGAACTGCGTTTCCGTGAAACTCATATGTTAAAGCCCTAACCACCACCACCACCACTCACCCCCCACCCCCGAATGTGACAGTATTGGAGATAGGGCCTTTAAGGAAGTAATTAGGATTAAATGAGGTCATATAATGGTGGGGCCCTAATCTGATAGAACTAGTGTCCTTAAAGAAAAGGAAGGGACTCTGAATGTCTCTCTTGGCGCGTTCACAGGTAAGGCCTGTGAGGCCACAGTAAGCATCTGCTGACAGAAATAAACAGGCGTCCGGGCGGGGTCTATTTTCATTTGTATCGTCCACTCGAGGAGGAGTTCAGGACCTGCGTCTTTCATTCTGGGTACCCTTCTTTTTCTCTGTGTGCTATGGCTACAACTTGCAGTATTTGGATGCTGAATTTTTTGAGTAGTGCCTGAATTTTTTTATCTTTTCTCTCCTATTTCCATCTCCTTTTGCTCTGATTTATAGGATACATCTTAATTTTATCTTCCAAATATTGTATATTGAATTTGTCATGCCTTCTCATTTTCAATTTCTAGGCGCTACTTGTTGTTCTGGGTGTTCCCTGTGTGCTTGTGTGCGTAGCGCCCCGTTGTGTTCTTGCTTAATGAGCATATTAAGCTCTCTTACTTCTCTGAGATTACTGATTAAAGTTCTTTTTAAAGTTTCCTTTTCCTGAACTGTCTCTGTTCCTGTTTCTCTGTTCTCTGTTGCCTGTTGTTTTTCTGCATCACACTCTCTCACCTTAGACCTCTTCCTTGGCCGTCTGATACTCCTTGGAGCCCTACTCATGTTTAGGAGTCCAGGGCTGAAGAACCGGCTGGAACCTGTGAGCTGTCAGGCCATGGCCCAGCATGGCAGGTAGTCTGACTGCGCCATTTCGTTGGAGATAACTTTGTGTCAAGATCTTTCAGTCTTTTCCCTGAGCTGGCTGGAATCATCTTCAAAAACTTGTTTGCCATATTGGGACTTAAATAAGGGAAAAGGGCTGGGGGTGGGTCTCCAAATTCAGAATATAAATGTTCATTTTACTTAGTACAGTTCATCTGCCTTTAGCTGGCCACACGTCCCCCATCCACCACAACCCACACCTGCTTCTTAGGTGATAAACCCCTGTTCTGGACCAGGGTGGAGGAGGAGGAGCAGGCTGCACAGCCAGCTAAGGAGCCGAGGATCCAGTTGCCTTTTTTTTTTTTTTTTTTCCACTTACTTCTTTGGAATATTTTTAGACTTCTGTACAAGTTGCTAAGTGTCTAGAGTTCTTGTGTATGCTTCATTCATCTTCCCCTGATGTTAAAGTCTCACATGACTGTAGTACAATGATCAGAGCAGGATACTGGCATTGATTCAGTCCTATCAACTAACTTACAGACCTCATTTGGATTTTACCAATTTTATCCACACTCAGGTGGGTTTTTCATCTTTAGTTCTGTGAATTTTAAAATATGTGTGTATTTGTGTAGCCACCACAATATAGAAAAGTTCCATTACCTCAAAAACTCCCCTGTGCTGCCCCCCTAAAATCACACCGTCTCCTAACCATGGCAGACACTGCTCTGTTCTCTGGCACTATGATTTTGTCGTTTTACAATATTAGATAATAGAATCATACAGCATATAACCTCTTGAGTTTTCTCACCACGTGTAATTGCCTTGAAATCCATCCAGTCTGTTGCGTGTGTCAGTAGCCCCTCCCACACTGATGCTAAGTGGTGTTCCCCACATGGACGTGCCATCTCTCTTAAACGTTCGGCCATCAAAGGACATTTGAGTTGCATACAGGTTTGGGCCACGACAAAGAAAGCTTCTGTAAATATTCGTGTGCAGGTTTCTGTGTGAACGTAAGTTTCATTTGTCTTGGGAGTGAAATTTCTGGGTCATATAGTAAATACGCTTTGCAAGGAAACTGACAAACTAGCTCCCTGAGTGGCTTTGTCATTGTGCACTCCCACCAGCAGTGTAGAAGAGCTCCAAGTCCTCCATCAGTTGATCCTCGCCGTAGCTTGTAGTGTGTTTAATTTTAGCTATTTCTAATAGATATGGAACAGTATCTCATCAAGGCTTTAATTTGCTTTATCAATGGCTAATGATATTAAATGTTTTTCATGTGCTTATTGTTTATCCTTATATCCTCTTTGGTGAAGTATGTCTTGCAGTATTTTGCTCATTTTTAAATTGGATTGTTTTCTTACTCTTGAATTTAGAGAGTTCTCTTTTTTTAGGATTTTATTTATTTATTTTTAGAGAGAGGGGAAGGGAGGGAGGAAGGAAGGGAGAGAAACATCAATGTGCGGTTGCCTTTCATGTTCCCCCTACTAGGGGCCTGGTCCACAACCCAGGCATGTGCCCTAACTGGTAATCAAACTGGCGAACCTTTGGTTTGCAGCCCATGCTCAATCCACTGAGCTACACCAGTCAGAGCTAGAGAGTTCTTTATATATTCAAAATACAAGTCTGTTGGTTATATGAATGCAAACATTTTTCTAGTCCACAGCTCTCTTTCCATTCTTTTAATATTATTTTCAAAGAGCAAAATTTTTAATTTTGATAAAGTCCAATTTATCATTTTTTAATCTTTTATTAATTGTGCTTTTTGTGAAATGTCTAAGAAATTCAAATATCCTCAGGTTTCCAAGACTTTCTCCTATGTTTTCATCCAAAAGTTTAACTTTTTCTGTTTAGGTCTATGATCAATTTTGAGGGCATATTTTGCAAAGGGTGTGAGGTTGAGGTTTGTCTTCTGTTGCTGATGGTGGTGATGGTGGTGTTAATGTATATCCAATAGTTTCAACACCATTTGTTAAAAAGATGATCCTTTCTCCATTGAATTGCTTTTACATCTTGTTCACAATTCAGTCAACTATGTGTGGGCTTATTGTATTGATATGTCTTCTATCCCTTTGACAATACCATATGGTCTTGATTATTGTAGCTCTCTAGTAATTCTTATAAATGCAAAATGTAAGCCCTCAAATTTTATTTTTCTTTTTTCAAAATTGTTTTAGCTATTCTAGATCCTTTTGGCTTTCCATATAAGTTTCAGAACCAACTTACTTACCAAAAAAAATTCCTCCTGGGATTTTGATAGAATCTGCGGTAATACTTATCAGGAGTTAACCAGACTAGAAGGTTTGAGAGCAAAATCCTTCGGACTGCCAAGTTTACTCAAGACTTCTGAAGCCAACTGTAAGTTTGGGGGTTTCCCAAAGCCACCCACAGGTTCAGTAATCAGCTAGGAAGACTACTAGAGCTCACTGAAAACTATTATGTTTATGGTCAAATTTATCACAGGGAAAAGATACAAATTAGAACTGGCCAGAGCAAGGAACACATAGGGCAGAATCTGGGATGGATCACTCCTCTCCCCATGAAGCCATCAATGGTGTTATATCCTCTGAGCCACGATGTCTCACGATACACAAAAAACGATTGTCAACCACAGAATCTATTCAAGCTTTGTGTCCAGAGATTTTCACTACGTGGGCATGACTAATTAATTCATTGGGCAAGTGGTTTAACTCAATCCCCAGCCCCCATACTCTGTTTCCTGCATACTGAGCTCATATTATGTGGTCCAAGGATTCAAACATGAAGAAGCTCATTATCATAAACTATTAGGTTTGCCCTGAGGGGCTCACCATGAATAACAAAGATACTTGGGACATGTCAAAGGTTTATGAGTGAGCCAGAGACAATGGCCACACCTCTCTTTGGGTAAGGCCCAATTTCTTTTTTTAAAACATTCTTTTTTTATCTTATCTTTTTAAATTTTTAGACAGAGGGGAAGGGATGGAGAATGAGGAGGAGGGAAACATCAATGTGTGGTTTTCTCTTGCACATCCCCCACCAGGAACTTGACCTGCAACCCAGGCATGTGCCCGAACTGGGAATCGAACCGGCGACACTTTGGCTCACAGGCCCACACTCAATCCAATGAGCTACCCAATATATATTTTGGATCAACTTGGGGACAATTGACATCTTGACCACATTGCCTCCTCCAATCCATGACCATGGTGCGTCACTTCATTTGTCTACTTTGATTGCTTTTTAAAATTTATTTTTAAATTAATGACATATAACATTACATTAGCCTCAGGTGCACAACATAGTGATTAAGCATTTATAAAACTTACAAAGCGATCACCCAGATAAGTCTAGTACCCACCTGACACCATACATAGTTACTGTAATATTACTGACTATATTCCCTGTGCTGTATTTAACATCCCTGTAACTGTTTTTTGTAATTGGCAATTTGTACATCATATCTTAATCACTCTCCCTTTTTCACCTACTCTCCCAAACCCCCTCTTATCTAGCAACTTTCAAAATGTTCTCTGTATCCATGAGGTTGCTTCCATTTGTTTATTCATTTATTTTTTTAGATTCCACATATAAGTGAAGTCATATGGCATTTGTTTTTCTCAGTCTGACTCATTTCACTTAGCATAATACCCTCTAGGTCAACCCATGTTATCACATTTGGCAAGAGTAATATTCCATTGTATATTTGTACACCTTATTTAGCCATTCATCTATCAGTAGACCCTTGGGTTGCCTCCATATCTTGGCTATTGTGAATTAGGCTGCAATAAACATAGGAGCTCGTATGTCTTTTTGAGTTAGTGTTTTGGATTTCTTCAGATAAATAGCTGGGAGTGCAATTGCTGAGTTAAGTGCTAGTTCTATTTCTGATTTCTTGAGGAACCTTCATACTGTTTCACATAGTGGCTGCACCAATTTGCAGTCCCACTGACAGTGCACAAGGGTTCGCTTTCTCCACATTTTATTATATAGTTCCTTCTCACTTTAGGCTTCATTTGTTCACCTTTTCCAGTTCTTTTAAGGTTAAGTTTAGATTGTTTATTTGAGATTTTTCTTTTTTCTTGAGGTAGGCCTGTATTACTCTAAATTTCCCCATTATATCTATTATAACTCCTTTGACAGTATACTATGGCTTTAGGTCCTTGTGTTTTCATTTTCATTTGCCTCAGGGTATTTTTGATTTCTTCCTTGATCTTGTTTTTAACCCATTCATTGTTTAGTAGCATGTTATTTAGCCACCATGGGTTTGTGCATTTTTCAATTTTCTTATCACTGATTTCTAGTTTCATAGCACTGAGGTCAGAGAAGATGCTTGGTATGACTTCAGTCTTCTTAAGGGTATTGAGATGCGTTTTGTGCCCTAACATGTGTTCTATCCTGGAAAATGTTCCCTGTGCACCTGAAAAGAATGTATATTCTGCTGCTTTGGGGTAAAATATCCTAAAAGTATTAATTAAGTCCATGTGGGCTAATGTGTCAGATTAAGGCCACTGTTTCCTTGTTCACATTCTGTGTGAACGATCCACCCACTGATGCCCGTGGAGTGCTAAAGTCTCCTACTATCACTGTATGTCCATCAGCGCTGGCTGTACATGTTTCAGTGGTCCTACGCTGTGCACACAGATGTTATGAGGGTGTCATCCTTTGTCGGGTTGATCCCTTCATCACTGCAAGATGCCCATATCACCTCTATTACAACCCTTGTTTTAAAGTCCATTTTGTCTGATATAATTACTGCTATTCTAGTTTTTCTTTTATTTTCATTTGCACAGAATATCTTTTTCCACCCTTTTACTTCAGTCTATATGTGTCTTTTGATCTGAAGGGAGGCTCTTGGAGGCAACATATGTATGCACCTTGTTTTTTATCCATTCAGTCACCCTTTTCCTTTTGATTAGAACATTTAGTCAATTTACATTCAAAGTAATTGTTGATAGGTATGGAGTTACTGCAATTTTATTAATTGTTTTCTGACTGATTTTATAGTTCTTCTCAGTTCCTTTCTTATTTTCTTGCTTGCTTCCCTTCAGTATTGATGACTGTACTGTTTTGCGTTGATATTATTTTCTCTTTATTTCTTACATATCTTTTGCAGATTTTTGGTTCATGGTTATCATGTGCTTCCTATATGCCAAGTTATGTTCAAGCAGTCTATTTTAAATTGGTGGTAGCTTAAGTTCCAACACATTGTAAAATCACTCTTTTTACACACTCCCTCTGCACTCATTTTTTTGTTATTTCTTTACATCTTTTATGGGTGTTATCCCTTAATTTATTGTTATAATTATACATTGTTGCTCTCCCTACTTTTGCCTTTTATCCCTTGTGCTAGTTTATAGTTCGTCGACCTACTGCTTTTTATTTTGTATTTGCCTTTGTCAGTTAGAATTTTTTCTTTCCTATATTTCCTTAATAATGTTTTTGGTGTATTCTGTTCTTCTTAAGGAAGTCCCTTGAACATTTCTTGTAATACTGGTTTGATAATCATGAACTCCCATTTTTTCACATCTGGAAAACTATCTCACCACTGATTCTAAATGATAGCTTTGCAGCTATTTTGGTTGTATATCCTTTCATGTCATCACTTTGAATATTTCATGCCAATCCCTTCTGGCCTGCAAAGTTTTTGCAGACAATTCAGCCAACAGTCTTATGGGAGTTCCCCATATATACCTAATTGCTTTTTGCTTGCTACATGTGAGATTCCCTGTCTTTAACTTTTGGCATTTTAGTTTTGATGTGCCTTGGGGTGGGCCTCTTCGGGTTCCTCTTGTTTGGGACTCTGCATTTCCTGGACTACTATGTCTAATTTCTTTGCCAGGTTAGGGAAGCTTTCCATTACTATTTCTACAAAAAGATTTTCAATCCCTTGCTTTTTCTTTTCGCCTTCTGGCCCCTATGATGCAAATATTGGTATGCTAGATGTTGTCCCAGAGTTCCCTTTAATTATCCTTATTTTTCTATTCCTTTTTCTTTTTGCTGTTCCAGTTGGGTGTTTTTTAGCTATCCTGATTTTCAGATCACTGATTCAAACTTTTGCTTCATCTAATGTATTGTTTCTCTCTAACGTAGCCTTCATTTCAGTCATTGTATTCTTCATTTCTGACTTGCTCTTTTTTATGGTTCCTATGTCCTTTCTTATACTTGCTGTGTCTTTGTTGAAGTTCTCACTGAGTTCATTAATTTTTCTCCTAGATTCATTGAGCATTCTTATAATCCATGTTTTAAACTCAGCTTTTGGTAGCTTTCTTTTCTCCACTTTGTTTAGTTCTTTTTCTGAAGTTTTCTTTTGCTGTTCTTTCATTTGAGACATGCTTCTTTGTCTCCTCATTTTGTCTAGTTCCCTGTGTTTGTTCCCATGTATTAGGTAGATCTGCTACATCTCCCAGTCCTGGCAGAGTGGCCTTATGTAATAAGTGTCCTGTGGTGCCTAGCAGCACAGTCTCCTTGGTCACCTGAGTTGGGTGTTCCAGTGGTGCCCTTTTTGTAGGTTGTGTGAGCCCTCCTGTTGCAGCTGAGCCTGGATGCTATTGGCACATCAGTTGGTGGCATTAATCCTCAGGCTTATTTGCAGTGAGGAATGGCAGTGACTACAGTGGAGGAGCTGTTGTGTGGGGGCTAACCCCACAGAATGGTATTCACCTCAGTGGGGGTTCTGATGCTGGCCAAGTTTGCCCTTTGTGTGTGTTGTTTGTGGAGCTGGTTGGGAGGTGCTCTTGTGTGGTCTGAAGTCATTCACCAGATATGTTAGTTCTGGGACATCTTGGGAGGGGCTCTGGAGCAGGCCAAGTTTAGCCACTGCCTAGAGCTACCTGTTAGTAACAAGTACAAACTGATCTGCAGATGGTTGCTACCTGTGCTGGGTTCATAGTCACCTGGGAGAGGCTAGGCTGCAAAGCCAAGTGGGCTGCCACTAGTGCCAGGCTTGGGACCACTTAGCAAGACATGCAAGGCACTCTGAAGTCCCTTGGTGCTTATCTGGGGTTTGTGGACCAAGAAGATATTTTTGGAAAGTCTGCAGCATGAGCCAAGACAGGCCATTTGTATGAAAAGCTGCTAGAAGTGGTTTGGGCTGGACATTCCAGTTGAGTTGGGCAAGATCTCTGGGAATCACTAGGGCAGGGGGAATACTGTTAGCCAGGTGGATGGATACTTAGGTGGGTGGATGTGGTAACCTCTTGCATCTGCTGTCTGTAGGGAGGGAAGGGGGTTAAACAAAGGAGCAATGGTGTCTGTTAGCACTTCTGTCCCAGACATGAGCAGCCCTGACTCCAGCCCTTCTAGCCCTTGCCTTAAAGCTAATCAATTCAGCTACTCTTCAAATGACCCTGATGCTGTTCAACCTGCTGCCCCAGTGCTGGATCTCAGAGCAAGTGAATCCATCAATGAGTAAGTCTAGGCCCTTTAAGACCTGAAATGCCTAGGTCTAGAAGCCCTTCATCTCAGCCACAGTCCGCACTGGTTTTCACGGTCAGAAGTTATATAGAGACTTCTCTTCCCAGGACTGGAGTCCTGGGCTGAGAGCTTAGTGTTGGGCTGGGATCTTGGTGTTGGGTTCAGACCTCTCATTCCTCAGAGGGAGCTTCTAAAGCCAAGATCTCTCTCCCGTTTCTTAATCTCTATACTGTGGGTGAAGGACCTGCTTGTTCTGTGTCTTTATCCCTCCTATTAGTCTTTCAGTGGCTTCTTCTTTACATCCTTAGTTATAGAAGTTCTGTTCAGCTAGTCTTCAAGTGGTTCTCAAAGGTGTTTGTTCTATAATTTAGTTGTAATTTTGATGTGGTACTTAATTTTAGGGGAAAATCATTTAACTTTTAATGTAATTATGATATTACTTGTAGGCATTCTGTAGATATTCTCTTCTATTTATAGTAGCTGAGATTTTTCATAAATTTTTAAAAATTTAGTTGAATGCGAGGAGAGAAGATGGCGGCATGGTAAGAGGACGTACATCTCTGCCTCCCACACATAGGTCTTAAACCAGGACATTTTTCAAAGCAGCACAGCAAACAGACACCAGAAACACAGCATATTTGAAAACAGATTATCGAAAACTACAGTGGACGTTGAAAAACCGGACGGTAAGGAGAGTACTCCGGCGGTGCGGAGACCAGGGTGGGGGCTGAGAAACCAGGCCAGGGCTGGCCGAAAGACGCAGGGGAGGGAGCAGGAACATTCACTCCCTGGGCAGCTCCCTGGCACGCCAGCATAAACCTGGTCGCTTGAAATCTCACAGACAGGAGTTAAGACTCCATAGCCCCGGGAGGAACGAACGCGGGAGCTGGAGCGAGCACCTTGGTCTGCGCCCGCGCGACCTTGTAAACAGCTGCTAGGGGATCGGTGCATCAGCGCGCCCAGGGAGATCCGGTGCGACAGGGCGCCCAGTCGCTGGGCACCATAGGGGTTGAACCGGTTCGTGGGTCAGTTGGAACCTGTGCAAGGAAGACTCAGGGAACATCGGGACTTGTGGGCGCACGACCACAGTTCGCACCTGGGGCCCTGGGCAGAGAATCTAGGGGCACTGCTGAGGACAGTAGGCCAGAGAAAACTGAATGCTGAACAAGGGAAAAAAAAAAAAAATACAGTCACCCCTCGGCCACTACAGTCTTCAAGACCAGAAAAATCAGCTTGGCAAGATTGATAACAGCAAGAATTAGCGGTTTTGGTGTTATTCGGTTTTTTAATTTTTTTGGTGTTTTTTTTTTTTTCTCTTTTTCTCTTTTTCTCTTTTTCACTATTTTGATCTCTTTTACCCCTCAACTCCTTTTGGCTTCTCAATACTTCTTTCTTGTTTTACTCCTTCTTCCTTTCTTCCCAAGCATACCACTCCTTCCTGTCTTTTTTCTCTTTTTCATTCTACTTTTCTTTATTCTCTTTTCACTTTTTTATTTCCT
>PVKU01013244.1:0-30133 GCA_004027475.1 Anoura caudifer | reverse complement strand
ACATGATGATGACGCTTTGCCATGATTTTCACTTTTCCAAATGTTTCTGTGTATATACCTATCTTTGTATGCATATATAACACTTCAGCTAGCAGTAAGCTGTGTGTGGAATTGCAAGGGAGAAAAAAATAAGGTAAGGGAGGAAGGAAAGAGAGGAAAGATAAAGCCAATGACAAAAAGGAGACAGAATACCTATATATTTTACTAGATTAAGAAACTGCAAAGCAGAAAAGAAGGAAGAAGGTAAAATACTGCACTGGAATAATGTAATTGTTCTCCAGGGTGAGAACAGGTGAATCACCCCAAAATTCACCATTTAAGACACTGCCTTCCCATTCTCCTCAGCAACAACCCAGAACTTCCATTATTCTTTTTGACTCTAAGCTTCCCGACTCTCAACACAAAATCTGCATCCAGTAATATCAAGGAAATTAATCCAAAAATATGTTATCTACTCATTTCCTCTAGACATCTAAGAGTCATTTTCTATAATCCAGTCCAACTGATCTGCTTAATGGTTTTAATCCCATTCCCTCCATTTTCCCCAGGAATCATGATTCTTTCCCCATCCATGACTTTCCTCCTTTTCACCAAAAACAAACTTCACTATCTCCCTCCACACCTCACTCTCTCTGGTTGACAACAAATCTTTCCCCTCTCAAGCTATTTAAAATTCCTAAAAAAAAAAAAAAAAAAATCACTTCCACATTTCTATTCCTTGACTAGTACCTCTTTTCCCCTCAGCCCTTGAAATTTGACTTCTGCTACCAAAAAATTTTCAAAGTACTATGTTTTCTCATTAAATCCTTTCGGTGAACTCCCAAATGTTAAGTTTAGTAGCAATTGTTTACTATTCCTTTGACTGGGGTTACTCGCTGCACTTTGGCATTTTTCATCACTCTCTCCTCCCTGAAGCTGTCTAGTCACTAGGTCACAATGACATTGAACTGTTCTAGCTGTCCTCATATATACCCCTTTCCTTTTATTTCTTCCCTGGCTCCTTTTCAGTTCCATTTTCTGTATAATGTCACCTACTAAGAATTTGTATTGCCTAGGATTTCATATCCCACATTGTTCTTCTGACTAAAGATTCCTTCCTGAAGAATCCTGTCTGAGTCCATACATTCAACTATGTTTTATAGGCTGATGATACTCAGCACGCCTTACCCAGCGTTAGTCACCATCTTTCCCCTGAACTCACACATATATCTGATTACTGATGCACATCTGCTCCTCCCTGAGACGACAACTGGATCCCATCGAGCCAAAGACTAAAAACTGCTATAGCTTTTCCATGCCTGTATGTATATTCACATCGGTACCAACATTAAACATCCTGCCACACATAATTTCTCTCCTTTATCCCCACATCTGTCACCAAGTCCAACTGTACTTTTAGGTACTTTCAAATCTGTATTTTCTTCTCCATCTCTACTACCTCTAATTTTTTATGAAATTTATCAGGGTGATATTGATTAACAATAGTATGTTGGTTTCAAATGAAGATTTCTATAATACATAACCTGCATATTATATTATGTGCCCACCACCCAATGTCAAATCATCTTCCTCTACCACCTTTATTTTAATTCATTTCCTTATTGTTTCTATTACCTGTCCTACAAAAAGGCTCCTAAAAGTAGCTTTCTCCAATTTTATCTAGAGTTAGGTCTATCTCTGTGTATAGGCAAGGGACTGTAGAGCATACTAAGTGTAAAATACAAATTCTTCTTGGTTATAGAAAGGTTACTTCATACAAGTTTAATTTTTAAAACTTTCTAATATTTTATTCATATATTAAGATAGAGTGGGCATTTATTTTAAAACTCTGCTCGTGTTACTAATAAGACTTTGAAGCATTTTGAAAATTGAGATTTATAAACTTTAGTGTTCTGAAAAATTTTAATATAAGTTTACAAACATGTTTCACAATTAAATAAGCTTGAGAAATATTCAGCTAAATAAATTAGAGAAATATTTGCTATAAAACTTATCAAAGCCTTCATTTTATTAATACATGCTAAGACTTTCTAAGAGAAATATATCATCTTTAGTATTTCATAAGCATTTGACCATGTCTTAGTATAGCTACCAACATATTTGGAATAATCTTAATAATATTATTTGAAAATATCATTATAAAGTATTTACAGCATAATAAACTATACTTAGGTATACATAATGTGATATTTTTAGGTAACATAAATCAAAATTGTTTTCATATTGTTAGTTAATTTGCTGAAAATTATTTTCTCATCTTTTCTAAATATATTGACTTATGAACAGCAAACTAAGATACTTGGAATACGAAGAAAAGATGAATTTGAAATCATTTTACATGTTAAGTGTGTTCACAATAGAGTCTATTTAAATTTTTGTGAAATACTCATCCTTAATATCACTAAGAATACAGGATTAGGCTGGAATAAATTAATGAGATGATTAATTAAACTAGAAATATTTATCATTATTAAAATGTGGTATCTTATGGAATCTAAAAGAAGATATCTTTTTAACTGAGTTGAAACTCAGTTGAAAGCAGTGATTGTAGAAAAGTGAATTCTTGTATACACCTCTGGTGGGGAGAGACTATCAATAAATCAGTTTTACATCATTTTCATGCCACATGGCTCCTAAGCACAAGTCAATTCCTTCTGAGGCTAAGAGGAAGGACAATCTGTGGCAGCTCTGGAAGATACACTGGCAAAGTCAGACTTGCTGAGAATAATACCTGCCTCATCTCTGAGGTGGAATCATCCTAAAAATGTCTAAGACCCATTTTCACCACGTGCAATTTTCTCCTGTGTGCCTTGATATACAATCAATTCATAAGATGCAATATCTCTACATAGAGCAACACAGACCTTCAAAAATGGACTCGTTTTCTCATTGTTTTATTTGTGAGGACACAACCTGACTTCTCTACAGTTGTCATCTGCCCCACTTACCTCATATGTAGGATCTATGTCTCCATAAGAAGAAACTTTAGAATTAAGAAGTGGTAGGGTTATTTTGTTCTTAAGATTCCACACATAAGTGATATCACCTTGGAATGAATGAACAAAACAGAAACAGACATAGACACAGGGAGCAAACTGATGGAGGTCAGAGGGCAAGGATGTTGGGGGCCAGGGTGAAGGAAGGTGATGGGAGCAAGAGGCACTAGTTGGTAGTTACAAAGTAGGCATGGGGATGTAAGGTACAGCACAGGAAATAGAGTTAACGAGACTGTGACAACTACCTATGGTGCCAGCTGGGCACCTGCATTATCAGAGGGAACACTTTATAACTTACATGAATGTCTACTGGCTGTGTGTACACCTGAAACTAATACAAAAATGACTGAATGCAAACTGTAATAAAAAATACAATATAAAAATCAGTTGATTATATTTGCAAAAAAAAAGTGGTGGGGTTAATGTTCTAGGAATGGGGCTGTTAAAATGTGGAATTCCTCAACAGACACTCTACCAATTATTTTGTTTACCTTGCTGGCCTTAAGTTGTCACTGAGAAACATCAGGCCCTAATCCCCCAAATAGAAATTAGTGTCCATGCCTGACAGGTTGAAGTGAAATGATCTCTCTTGAAATACCAAGCCAGAGAAGCTTCCTAAATCCAAATGTCTGAATGTCTCGATAATATTATTTTGCCTGAACTCATAAAACTTCAGTGAAGAGATATATAGAACTAAGCAAGAATATTCACCTATTTGTATTTCCCTAGTGTCCTTTGTGATAATCCTCTGGTTGACACTATACTAAGTATCCTAAGGATAAATAGAAAGTAAGTAACTACTTGATATCCAAGCTTAAATATGAACAATGATTTCAGTTCTTATGGAAGGGTTAATATTAATAGTGATTTTTTGTCTTTTACTTAAAGAAGTCAAATAAAGTTTTCATAGAAGTTAGCAAGAAACCTTTGGCGGCTATCATCGGGTATTACAACAACACATCCCTCTCCTTCCCTGCTGCACACATAGGGTGAAGTGACAAGTGCTCAGAGTGACTCAGCTAATGGTCTGTGGCCTTAAAATTTGGGAAATGTAATCACCTCATTCATCATTTGCAAAAGTAAAACTTTTGTCTTCTGCAATAGGAAATTAGCTGGCTAAAGGCTGGAAGTACAAATCCATCTTCAACTAATAAGGTATTAAGGAGCATAAGCAAAGAGCCCCTCCTAAACCAGAGACTCAGATGACTGAGTCGGAACGCCGTGTGAGCTAGCCACCCCCAGGACTTTCCAGGTAGACAGAGTCACAACAGCACCTGAGCTTTGTCAGGGATTGGTGAGTGATGGAAAACAAGCTTTCAGGATTTATTACAGCAATAGAGGCAACCTCGCCTCCAATTACCATGATTGCAGGGATTTTTATGACTATGCGTTTAATCTTCCTGTGCTGTAACTGATAGGTTATGCTTTCAGCTGATTTGTGTACAAAGAGTTGTTTTTATCTTTTCTAGTATTATACAGTACTGAGGTATTGCTTTTTGACTTGCTAAGCAAAGCATTAATAGGACTGTCAACAGCAAGATAGAGCAGGCAATAAATATTAAGGTTTAACATTAAAATGATTTATGCTGCAGGTAATACTGGCCTAGTTTATAAGGTATGATTATTATCTTTCATGATAAGAAGCGATGTCAGAAATAGAATGTTGGCAAAGGTAACTTTCTAAAGCTCTCTTATCAGGGAGATCTATTTATAAGAATATATTGGGGTAACAATCTTGATTTTCCAAACAGTAAAGGCGATTTAAATAGATGTTCAATAAAATAGTGCTGTTCTTCTAGAGGAATTCTTTTAAAAGGCTGACACTGGTCATTTAATACTTGACCATCTCATTCTAAGCATTTCATAGGAAAAGTAGTCTATGTGGTGAATGTTTTATGCAACACAGCAGCATGGTCTTGCAGGAACAACCAGCACCAAAGGCAGTTAAACCACTTACCTCTCACACTCCCCAAGGTCTCAGAGTCGCCTGCCTGCCACACGCAGATTCTCCATTCTACCGCATGGGTTGCCCTCAATAATAAATCCTGCAAGTTATTGAGTTCATGATAAATGAACTTTGAAGTCTTTCAAGAGTCTGCCTCACCCAAATATTCATCCCAAATTATTTGGGACAGTGCTCAATATATGACATTAGAGAGGTTCTTTGAAGTTTGAGCCTAGTATCCTCAAAACATTTGTTAATGTGTATTAGGTGTAGATAAATATATTGTTTTGGATTTCCAATTAGTTATAATGCCAAACATTTTCTTCCATTGTCCTCATAAGCATTCACACTTGTAACCATCACATTCTATTTTTTATTTAATCTTTATTGCATTTTTTCCATTACCATTTATTCCCCTTCTACACCCCCCCCCATCTTCAGCAATCACCACACTGTTGTCCATGTCCACAAGTCCTTTTTCCTTTTAGCTGAATCCCCCTCCCCTCCCCCTACTCCCACTAGCCATCATCCTGCTGTCCATCTCTGAGCTGTCCCCATCTGACTGGCTGCTTTCACTTAGCAAAATGTTCTCCAGGTCCATCTATACTGTTTCAAAGCATAAAATTTTCCTCTTTTTTATAGCTGAATAATATTCCATTGTGTGAATGTCCCAGAGTTATTTTACCCACTCATCTACTGATGGGCACTTGGGTTGCTTCCATGTCTTGGCAATTTGTAAATAATGCTGCAATGAATATAGGGTGCTTATGTTCTTTCGAATCTGTGTTTTGGGTTCCTTCAGATATATTCTCAGAAGTGGGATAGCAGGGTTGAAAGGTAGATCCATTTTTTATTTTTTGAAGTATCTCTATACTGCTCCCCACAGTGGCTGCACCAGTCTGTATTCCTAACAACAGTACAAAAGGGTTCCCCTTTCTCCACATCCTTGCCAGCCCTTGTTGTTTGTTGATTTATTGATGATAGCCATTCTGACAGGAGTGAGATGCTATCTCATTGTGGGCTTTTTTTTCCTGACTAATCATCAGGAAATTTGCATTTCTCTGATGATTAGTGACATTGAACATCTTTTTATATGTCTATTGGCATCTGTATGTCCTCTTTGCATAAGTGCCTACTCAAATCCTTTGCCTATTTTTTAATTGGGTTGTGTGGGGTTTTTTGGTTTTGAGTTTTTTAAGTTCTTTCTAATGTTTGGATATTAAGCCTTTATCAGATGTATTAGCAAATATGTCCTCCCATTCTGTGGGTTTTATTTTTATTTTGTTGATGATTTCCTGCGCTGTACAAAAACATTTTAGTTTGATGCAGTCCTATTTATTTTTTCTTTTGTAGTTCTTGCCTGGGGAGATACATCCAATAAAAAACTGCTACAAGCAATGTCTGAGATTTTGCTGCCTATGTTTTCTTCTACAATTTTTATGGTTCCAGGTCTAAGATTTGCTTGCTCTTTCGAATATTAATTGACTATAAAGGTGTGGGTTTATTTCTGGACTCCTATTCTGTTCCATTGATCTATGTGTCTGTTTTTATGCCAGACACATAGATCACTATGGCCTTCATATTAGGTAGCACGATTCCGCCAACTTTGTTCTTCTTTCTCAGGATCACTGTTATGATGTGGGGCTTTTTGTGGTTCTATATAAATTTTTGAAATATTGTTCTAGTTCTGTGTAATATATCATTGGAATCTTGATAGGAATTGCATTGAGTCTATGGATTGCTTTGGGTACTATGGATATTTTAATAATATTAATTCTTCCAATCTGTGAACATGGTATGTGCTTCCACTTATTTGTATCTCTAATTTCTTTCTTCATTGTGTTATAATTTTCTGATTACAGATTTTTTACACCCTTTATTAGGTTTATTCCTCATTATTTTATTCTTTTTTGGAGCAATTGTGAATGGGACTGTTTTCTTAAATTTCCCTTTCTGTTAGTTTATTATTGGCAAATAAAAATGCAACTGATTTCTGCATGTTAATTTTTTATCCTGCTATTTTGCTGAATTCATTCATTAGTTCTAGTAGTTTCTTGGCAGAATCTTTGGGGTTTTCTCTGTACAGTATCATTCATGCCATGTGCAAATAATGACAGTTTGACATCTTCCTTTCCAATTTGGATGCCTTTTATTTCTTCTTATCTGATTGCTGTGGCTAGGACTCCCAGTACAGTGTTGAATAAGAGAGGTGAAAGCAGACATCCCTGTCTTTTTCCTGATCTTAAGGGGAACGCTTGTTGTTTTTGCCTGTTGAGTATGATGCTGGCAGTAGATTTGTCATACATGGCATTTATTTTGTTTAGGTATGTTTCCTCTAATTCCACTTGGCTGAGAGCTTTTATCATAAATGGGTGCTGGGTTTTTTCAAATGCTTTATCCATATCTATTGATATGATCATGTAGTTTTTATCCTTCATTTTGTCTGATTCCATTTTGGTTTGAAAATATATTCAGCACAGTTAACTTTAGAAGTGACATCCAAAACTACAGTTGCATTAGAAGGGTGAAGGTCCCTATGTAAAAAATCTAAAGTTTAATTTGTAGAGAAACAGTTTGAAAAGTATGAAATATGAGTGGAGCACAACAGTTAGTACTTATGGTTAGTAAATATTCAGTAAGTGTGGTATCCTTTTCTTCTGGAAGTTTTCTGAAAGGACAGTGATGACTTCTATTATGACATTAAAGAAAGCTAGGGAAAAATTGTAGTGTAGGAAAACAATTTCTCAGTTTTGTCTCTCAAATTTCTGCATAAATTTAAATACACAAGTCCTCAATGAGGAAGCACCTTTTGTTTGTATACATATTTATTGCTTTCTTCTTTGGTGTGTCCTGGTAATTTGTTTAAAGAACTAGTACAATAAGGTAGAGGATATAGTATTTATCTTGTTACTTGGTTCCTTTTCAGTGCAAACTGGAGATGGATAAGAATACAGATTCTTGCCTGTTACAAGTAAGCAAAATGCTACTTAATTTCATATTTCATTATGGAGAACCCTCTATTCACTTCAGTGTGCTATGTATTTATTGCATTTGTCTAAATCCCAGTGTGTTTATCTTCATAGAAACTAATACACATATACACACACTCTCCATCTATGGCCATATTTTACCTATATTGACAGTTATGATCTATATCACCTAGTCACATACATTCCTAATGACACAGCCCTGGGACATCATGAAGACATATAAAATGGTACAACTGCAGTGGAAAACAAGTGACAGGGGTTTTGGGGTGCCTTTAAAAAAACTGAATTTTTCAATCCTATACTTGAAGCCATATGTTGATAATTTTTACATCAAAACAGAAATTCTGTGCCTAGAAGAGAAGCAGCTGCATAAAGAAACATTTTTTTCATGCTAAATGAATAATAAATTATAGGTTAGATGCTTTTTAATTTTAGAAGATTCATAATTTAAGATGATAAATAATTGAGATATCAATGCACTCTAATTTAACTGATGTACAAGAACAGCTAAGACACGAAGTACCCTGCTTGTGTTTAAAACACATTTTTGTAGCAGAGAAATACAGCAGCTTTTTATTACTAACAATTATGCTTCCCAAAGAATAACTTCAGTTTATCACTTTAAAATATTAGGAAACATCAAAAAGTTCTATTTCTCCTAGGGAATATGTCAGTACCTAGTAGTGGAGGACAGAAAGAAAAGCATAATTAGCACTGTGCTATTAAAATCCAACATTTAATTTGGCCTACTTCACTGAAATATGATTTCTGTCTGGAATTTTCATTTTCATTGCCAAACATGTTCCTCTTCCACTCTGAATCTACTTGGTAAACACACAAAAAATAATCCTTTCTATGTAATAATCAGTCTAGTAGGTAGTAAAACAGCGCTCTCTGGATCTATTGTAAACTGGGAACTATAATGTATTTGTTCATATTTAAGGTAGTGACAGTCTAAAGAAAGTTTTCTGGGTTTTTTTTGTTTCTTTTTAAAAAAAAACTGGGGCTAAAGGCCAGCTGGTTAGAAATCAACCAAGATCACAGAACACTTAGTTTTCGGGTGCAAATTAACATTGATTCACCTTGTACTCTTGGGAAAAAAAACTATACTGCTCTGAAATATAAATTGCTATCATTATCACCTCATATTGATTTTTTTAGGTTAAAGCCATGATTATAAAATAGTTTTTTACTTCTGCTGAAACATTGGATGGTTCTATACACTTTAAACAAAGTGCAGGCATGGTAAATAGTGCTTAGTTAATTTCAAATAGGTCCTCATTGAAAATAACCATGTTCAACATAGTGTGAATGGCACTCAAAAGCACAATAAGACAGAAGCCACCAGAAATTCTCATAGAGGCTTAGACTTATTGCATTGAAGTGTGGACATAAGATTTCAATTCATTAGGGTAAAAACCAAGGATTGTGATTAAAGGATCATGTGATAAGAGTGTTAAATGTGTAAAAATATTGTCAAACTACCTTCCAAAGTGGCTGTACCAATTTACGTTCTCACCAGTAATGAATGAGGATTCCCAGTACTCCACATCCTTGTCAGCATTTGGTATTGTCAGTGTTTTGAATTCCTGCCATTCTGTGTGTGGGGTGGTATCTCATTATTATTTTAACTTGCAATTCCCTGAGGACATAAGGTGTTGAGCATCTTTTCATATGCTGATTGCTATGTCTGTCTTCTTCACAGAGGCCTTTTATCCATTTTTAGGTTTTTTTTCTTCTTCTCATTGTTCTGGTATAAGTGTTCTTTGTATATTTTTAATAACAATCCTGCATCATATATGTTTTTCACAAATATTTTTTCCCAGTCTATTCTTCTTCTTAAGTATTTTCTTGTCTATTCTGGGCCTTTTGCCTTTTCATATAAATTTTAGAATCAGTTTATTGATATCCAAAACAAATAACTTTCTGGGATTGCACTGAATTTGCAGAACATGTTAAAAAATCTGACACTTGAAAATATAGAGTCTTTTGTTCCATGAACATGACTATTAGTCTTTTGTTCCATGAACATTTACTTAGTTCTTTTTTTATTTCTTCCATTAAAGATTTATAATTTTCCACTTATAGCACTTTTACATATATTTTACATTTATTCTAAGTATTTCATTTAGAAAAATTCAAATATAAATGGTATTGTGTTTTTAATTTCAAATTCCACTTGTTCACTGCTGATATACAGGAAAACAATTTACTGCCTACATTAGCTTTGTATCTTGCAACCTTGCAATAATTGCTTATTAGTTGTATAAGTTTTTGGTTGTTTTATAATTTCTACATGGACAATCATGTTATCTACAAAGAAAGACTTTTATTTCTTTCTTTCCAATCTGAATACTTCTATTTTTCTTATCTTACTCCATTTTCTAGTACTTCCAGTATGATGTTGAAAAGGATTTGTGAGAAAGAATATATGTGCCTTGATCATGATCTTAGAGAGAAACTTTCTAATTTCTCATCATTAAATATGATGGTAGCTGTGTCTTTTTTTTTTTTTTTTGGTAGATGTTCTGTATCAAATTGGTTTTCTTCTCAAAGTAGTTAATTTTATTTATTTATCTCTCTTTTTTTTACATTGTTGTTGAAGTACAGTTGAACAACAATTAAATGTCTCCATTTTCCCCCACTACCTCCTCTCACTCCAGCTATCCTCACCTCCCACTCTCAATACTACCCCCCTTTGGCTTTGTCCATGTTAATTGTTAACTCTAGCAAATAGATTATATGATGTGGGTTTTAATAAGTATATGTTTAAAAATTCAAAGAACAAATGCTGAAAAATTTCTTCACCTAAAACAAATTTTGGAACAAAGTGCACAAGTAGGAACTGAAAAATAACTAGACTTTCCTTGCAAAAGTTCTTAGTTATTTTCATATACACTGTAAAAAATCAATAAGTAATAGTTACATCCTTATTTATGGAGGCTATAGAAGCAAGAAATTTTAGAGTTGGAAATGCTTCTATTATTACCATAATGTTTATGTTGACTTCCACTGAAATAATTGTTCTATTTATACAACAATTATTTAGTTTATATTTAGTGCTGTAGTAGGACCTAAAAAGATGAGTAAAATAATGTCTAACTTCAAAGGACAGTAGGATATGTCTACGAAAGGAACAAATAATAACACTGAATGAAGGAAAAGATGGGTGTAACACACTAGGCACAAAGAAATTAGTGAGATCTAGGCTGAACAGTGTAAACAGGCTTTTGTCTTAAACTGTACCTTCCATTTAGAAACTCTTATTGCATAATATCATTGGTAGAAATCCCCACTAGATGTAGAAGAAGGTAAGTGAAACTAGTTAAAAGAGCACATTTCTTATAAGCTCCCAAGCACTAAGCCACATGTTTAGTTCTAGGTTGATAACGTTTCAAAGAAATGATTTGTTTGAATAGTTTTGTTTTTCTTTTTTACTTCCTTGCAAAATAATTCAACAAACTTGTATTTTTCCAGGAGAAGATACCATATGAGATATTTACTAAATAGCAATTATAACTAGTAGAAAGTTCAGCCACATATTCATCCTACCAGTTTCTATCAAAAAAGATCACAGAATATCTCAATATCCATAACATGGAAAGTAGGAGTAATTTTTGTTACTTTCTATGTTAGTTAGTTTCTTTCTATGTTAGTCCACCAATTTTTTATTCATCCACCTATAAATTGCTGCATACTTCTGCCAGATTCTCTGCTCAGCTGCTCCTTTGATCTCCCATCTGTTCATTTCTTTCTCTCTGATTGAAGAAACCAGAAGTATTTGTGGCTGTGTATTCCAATGAGAAGGCACAAGGCAAAAGATAGATGTGTATGATTGAAAGGATTTCAACCTAAAGTGCCTTTTTCTGAAAATACTTCAAATCACATTGATTTGATTTTCTAGGGAGAATAGAATGACCAGATGCCATATTGTAAGAAGCCATCTCATTTTTAAACCCTCTGCAGCAGTAGCCCAAAATCTTCAAAACACCTTCAAAAAGGACGGCAATGTTGAGCAGATGAAAGTAGTTTTTAAACACTTTCCAAGGGCTCCCCCTTGCACCTGGAATAGAAATCTAATGTTTTGTCATAGCCTAAAATTCCATGTGATCCATCATCACTTGCCTCTTTTGTTCATAATTTCCCAAACACACTGGCCTGGTTCAGTTTGCCAAACACACCATACCCATTTCCATCTTGAGGTCATCTTCTATGCTGCTTCACTTACCTGAAATGGTCCCTTTCTACTCTTCTCATGGCTGACTCCTCCTCATCCCTACGGTCTTAGCTCAGGTATTACCTTTTCTTTCCCACCTTTCTCTAAAAAAAGCCCTCACCAGTTATTGACTTGAGAAAGAAAATGTAGTGTCATGATTATATTATGAACTTTATATTAAAATAACAGTGTAATACCCTGCCATCAATAACTGCAGCTGTGAATAACATATTTGGTTTTTCTGTTTTCTTCACTTTCATAATTTATAAAATGGAGATAATAATAATGCCTCAAAGGGTTTTAGGTTAAATAAGCTAATAGAGGAAAGCACTTAGAACAGTGAATGGAAGAAGGGAAACATCCAAAATAATATTTATTGTCAACATCTTAGCACCCTGTTTGTTTCTTACAGATTTCTTAAAACAACATAGATTTCTTTTTCAAATTAAAATTTAGCCCACCTACCATGCTACCTTTTCAGGTTTCTGAGGGCAAGAATGTATTGGTTTTGTGCCATTCTTGTTTTTCCAGCCTATTAAAGTCCCTGGCATATTCAAGGATTATATATTGTTCAAGGACTATATATTGAATGATTAAATGGTTGGCAGATATCTGGGGGAATTACTAAAATACTCTGCCCATGAGTGGATTGAACTGGATTCCTCTTCTCTTTATTAATCAAACTTTTCTATTAAAAACTGCTATCATCACTACTTAGAATTTTAGGAACTTACTCACTGCTGACTAGTGTAGTTGCTTCTGTAAATGCAAGCGGATGTTCCATGGTAATATAACTCATGCTCCTCTGTACCAGATACTGAGACATCTATTTAATCAACGCTTCCCAAGTAAAGGGCAAAACCTATGTTTTAAGGCTCAGGATCTATACTCAAAATGGCCCTACACAATGTTGTCATTAAAGAAAGGTAAAGACTATTTTTGCGAGATATAGTTAGTTCATCATTTAGAAAATGAAACCAGCTGGACCATAGAGGAAAATGGCAGGGGATGAGCTGGCATTTACTGGTTCCCTGCTTGCCACTTTTAGCAAAGTTTTATAATATACAGATAAATGTAGAGTGCAGCAAACCTTTCTGAAGACAGAAATGGAGGGAAATTCTGCTATCTGCCCTTTTCCTGAAATCTATGTTGACTAAATGTCTTACAAATAGGAACCTTACCAGACTGAAAAATCAACTGATTCTGGGCTGCATATTTAAAGGATTGTCCATGGTGGTCTTAAAAATACCACTTAGGTGGAAGTAGAACTGTTATTCAGCTGTCTGGTAAGGACAGAGAACGGCTGTTGTCTTCTGACTCAAGTCTTTGTTTCGTTGTTTTCAGGGTAAATAGCTTAACAAAGAAGCTTAGAAGTGAAGCTCTTGACTTAATGGCTAATTCTCAGAAAATTAAAAAACAAACAAACAAACAAACAAACAAACAAAAAACCCACTGATCTTGGCCATTAGAAGTAGAGTTTACGAAATAAGAAGTAAATGACAAGGGTTCCCAAGCTGAAAGCTGAGTCAAAGCAAGGTCTGGTTGTGGTTACGCCACCAGGGAATGAGCTGGACCCAAACTGACTGAAGAGCTGCTGAGTTTTCAGAAGAAATTTTATTGGAAAGAAGAAATGAAAAAAACAAGCCAATGCAAGACTTGTTGATAGGAACCTGTGAAATCCTTGGGCTTTAGACCTGCAGCCACGGGCAGTGAGCTGAGCCACCTCCGACAAGACCTCCCTCCCCAGTACCTAGAACCAGCCGTGAAAGACCACAAAGGAGAGCCTCCATTGCACAGGACCAAGGCTGCCCGATGCACTATGTGAAGATTTCCAGAATAGGTAATCGATACATTTTTATGTTCATGTCAATGTAATTGTTCTTAAGGGCAATGATTGCTTAGAGTTTTCCATTTTTCAAAAGGGCATTTTTATTTTATTATAGCGTTTTTCCTTCAACACTGTACTTCAGTGGGCTGGGTCCTAGCTCAGTAGGCTATGAAACACAATATCCAGCCCTGATAGGGAAGATCATACACCACACTCATGTCCTAGAATTTGTGGGAGATGTAGTAACTGCATGAGACTTTAGGATGCCCCTTTTTGGAGAGTGGTGTGTGGGTTATATATATATATATATATATGTAGAAATTAAAATATAAAGATAAGTCATTCAATGGGCCTTCCATGAAAGCACATTAGGGGACAGCTTCAGCTAGAATTCATACCATTAATATTCTCTCCCTTTAATGGAATCTAGAATATAGAGGAAATAGCTGGTGTTTCAATGACCGCCTTGTAACCATGGCAACTTTGGTGGTGAAAGCCAGTGATACTAGAGCAAAAAGTTTGAAGTCAGTCATTATTATTACCCATTTTGGACATTAAGTTTTGTGAAAGAAAAATAAATCCTTACTTATTTTAAGACACTATTATTCTAGGCCACTACACTAAACCCCAAATGTAGTTCCTAAATGCATTTTCATGCCAGTAGGCATCAGAACCAATTGTGAATCACTGTTTTAGAGGTTTGAAAATTGCATTACTTTGTGATCTTTCTAGTACTTTGCCAGAGTTGAGAGAAGTTGACTAGCATATAATTATTATCATTATACTTTTAAAAGGTTCCAAATACGTAGTGGAATGTTAATAAGAATAATGTTCACTAGTTTTATATTCATTATTATGACTATGTTATATCATCTATTATACCATGCACTAATAATTTTAGGAGGCTTGGTATCTGATTATGCTTTTAAAACAAAATTCTGGTTTCCTAGGTTATAGTTTAATAGATAAATGAGCACGCACTGTGTATTTGTGTACTCAGTGTAAACAAATGGTTATATACATACGCCTAGACATACATGCAACTCTGGATATGTTTGAGTATAAATATACCAAATTGTCAAATTTGTTACAACCCCATTTGTTTTAGCAGGAACTTTTCTGAACCCTAAGATTTTACAAATTAAATAAATTTATTAGACTGTCACAGCAAGTTTGCTTTCTAAAGAAATGACAGGCTTGATTAGTAAGTATGCCCTTTATCTGTAAGGTTCTTATTTGTCTACCATTTCACAGCCAGCAATTCTGATGAATAGCACAATTAACCTTTCTGTTATTAAAACAATTAATTGCAAATATTAAAGACATGACAGGGACAAAATATTAATGCATAAATTATTAGATTTAGAAATTATAATTATTAATCCATGTATAGTAACTGTGGCAAAAGCAATGACCAAATAATATACTAAGATTTGTGGCAAAATTGTTTGCTTTCTACTTTTTTCATGAACAAAGGGATGAATATTTTATGTTGGGTATTCATTTTGAAAGAGAGTTAATAACAGCTAGGGACTATAAACATGTAAGATAACAATAAAGAATACTGAGTAGATAATAAATATAAAGATCTATACATATGGAAAGTGTGTTTTTCAGAATAATCATCTTGGGAATATATACAAATGATGCTATGCTGATGTTTACCAAAATAAATTAGGGTTTCTGTTTCTTTCTTTCTTTCTTTCTTTCTTTCTTTCTTTCTTTCTTTCTTTCTTTCTTTCTTTCTTTCTTTCTTTTTCTTTCCCTCTTACTGTAGCTTGTAGCTATGGGAATGCAAATGCAAAATAGTCAAGAGAAACTAATCACTTCTGATTTGGAATCAGGATATATAAACTAAATTCATGTTCCACCTTTTACTGATCATATAGAATTAACTTCCTTGAAATTCAATTTTGAGAGACCAAAATAAAACTGCTAAATTCTCATCAGTTTTGTAATAAGTAGACAAACTATGATAAAGCAGTTTTAAATGTCAAATTATTATATACATGTGAATTACTATTCACTATTTTTTACCAAAAACAAACAAACAACAGATTCAGGAAAATATGCAATTCTGCACTGCCCAAAATGGTAGCTGCCGTCCACATGTAGCCAGTGAGCACTTGGAATGTGGCTTGCTCAATGAATAAGGGACGGAACTTTTTATTTGAGTTCATTTTATTTTATTTAAATTTAAATACCCATGCCTGTTGAAAAGTCTGACCAGCATGTTCTTCAAGGGTGTGCATCAGCCAACACCATTTGTGTTCTTTCCCACAGGACCTGGGGCCACAGCCTGTTTTGGCCTTTCCTGAGCCTGCTAGTCATGATATCCTTTCTTCGTGTTACGAAGCTTAAACCTAGTTTGTCCACACGTGGTGAAGATTTTTACACACTAGAACTAGACTCTCAGATTTGGAAGGCCTAACAGAAGTCATCACCATGAAACTCCGTTCCATATAGCGGCCAGTGTGCAGCTCAACCTAATGCAAGAGAAGTGACTCTGCCCATAGTCTTTTCAACAACTACACAAGCCACTGAGGTCAAATTTTAATATTTTCTAAAATAATATGTCATTTTTGCAATAATGGCTCTTGATGATTTGTTTTGTTAAAGAAAAATAGGATGAAAGAGTACTTTGATTTGAATATGTAGTCTAAAACCTAAGCTATGAAATAACTATTTCTAATATGTAAAAGAGGAGCTAACATATTGCTGGTCTGCCGATAGACGATAGATCGATGGACAGACAGACAGATAATTATTTAAGTGATCCTCTGAGAAGAAAAATTTACATTGTTTAAAGAATACTGTGAATACATAGAATTAAGTGACAAAAATATTATTTTTAACTTGGCATCTTGTGCTAGTTACATTGCAGGTCCCTGACGCATCTGTGCTGATTCAAAAGATTGTTTCTCTTTGGAGAAAATTTTCAAGTGTCTCATTTCTTTGTGGTATGAATAGTAGTAAATGTGTAAAATATACATGGAAATTCATCAAGTTAATCAAGGATACCTAAGTTAATGAAAGAGAATATTCAATAGTCACCATGGGTTACATATGCAAATGACAATATTTTGTTTCAGAGACAAATTATTAATTTATTCACTTTTGGATAAATCATGATGTCCTTTCCTGATGTGTGATCAAAAGTTGTTGTTATTCATCCTTTTAACTCGGGTGAAGTTCTGGTGAAAGGGCAGGTAGGAACAGGTGGGATGTGTGGTTCCTGGGGCCCTCTTGTCCCGTGAAGTGCCTCAAACACAGAAATACTTTGATCTGCCTGACAGGGTAGAACTGTGCCGAACAAGAATGTTCATTATTTTCTTATAAGTAGAACAAATTAGCAATATATCTTTTGAATAGAGCTTAAGAATAAATAAACTGTCATATTTTCTCCCGAAACTAAATAAACTTTAAAAGAATAAAAGAAAATAAAACTCACATTTCTGTTTGTAAAATAATTGCTTCTTCAGGACAAAAAGTTTTATTGGGAATAAAGCTTTATTTTTAGCACTATGGTGATTTAGATATAAGATTAAATCATCTGAAACCATTAAAAGTATCCCCTTACCACAGATTATCCCTACCTGCTGCCACATAATTTTATCTACTGCTATTTATCCATATAAAAAAGAAACATAATTCCACATTGAAACTTGAAAAAATTATCACAAATCACTCATATGTGAACTCCTAGTCCATTCTTTTTTCAAGAATATGAAATTAATCACACTAAAGATAACATCCATTTGCCTGAGTTTCCATGGTGCTTTGATATGAAGCAGAGTTTGCAGAATATAACTGTAGCATCTCAACAGCATATTTTAATAGTCAGGGTTTTCCTGAGACATGAAGTCAACAAGCTTAAGATGGGGTACAGGGGAAGAGGGAGGGAAAGAGGGAGGGAGAGAGATGGTTTTAAAAAATTGGCTCACGAGATTATGGAGGCTTGCTTGGCAGGCCTAAAATTTGCAGGATAGATGGGCAAATCTTCCAGAAAAATCAGTCTTTTTTCTATTATGAACTTCAACTGAACGGATCAAGTCTACCAACATTACGGAGAATAATCTATTTTACTTAAAGTCTATTAATTTAAATGCTATTTCATCTTTAAAAAAACCTTTTCAGAAACATCTAGAATAATGTTTGATCAAATATCTGGGTACCATGTCCGCCCTACCCAAGTGAACACATAAACTATCACATATATAGCCTTACCCTTAAATAAACCAGTGACCTAAAAAAAATTTAAAAAGAGACAGGGGGTAGTTCATGTTACTTGAAAAGCTTTGGTGATCATCTTAAGTTAGTTTTGAAAATGCATATATTTTAGCTTCAAAAAATGTGAAGGTACTGAGTTATGATCACTTGATTATTTCCTCCAGTGGGAAGAATTTACTAAAACCTTCATCATCTTCCCTTACTTACATTGAGCATGGTTTCTGACATGTCTACTAACATGGCAGTAAGTCCACATTCCCAACATCATTACTACATTTTCAATTTAATTGTCCATGGTTAAATCCCAAAATAATCTTCCCAAACACACTCTACTCCCTAAGTGGACAAAATTTTGATTTTGATGTACCAGATTTGATATGCCATTTAAAAGAAATGATTAGACATTATCAAGTCAAGTTTGTTCTAAATTCAATAGTAAATTTCTCTAACATCATTAAAGCAAGGCTAAAAAATTTCTTATTTTTAGCCTTGCCTCCTGGCTCTGACATTGCATCATCAACTTGCACAAAGGAAATGTCAGTCATATATGTTTATCCATGAAATTTTACTTAGAGGCTTCACATAGGAAAACAGACCCTAAAGATTGAAAAGAAGAATGTTACTCATTACAGGCTATCGTTGAGAAGTATGCCATGGTTAGCATTCTACAAATAAGTAATCTTGTTATATTGTGAAATGCTATAATACGATGCCCTTTTGTGAAATACAGTTTACTAGAGCATGGCAGAAAGAAGTCAGGAGGCCAAGGACTGGAACAGGCAATTATATAATGTAAGTTATTTTTCTCATTTTAAAATAAAAATTTCTTTGACTTCTAATCCAATCTTTTTCATAATATGTCATGCTTAATACCTCTGTGGACATGGAAAATTTAATAGTTATGCTTTACTACATCCATCTATATAATTGTTTTTCCTTGAAGAGCTTAGAAGTTTTAATTTATATGATTTTTATGTTAACTAAAATGGATTAAAGTTTATTTCCTCTATTTTTCTTTGTAACTTCCTAAACCTTCTTGTATATAATTTTAGCAAATGTAATGTAACTGAAAGTGCTTCCATGTGTATTATAGTTATTATATGTCATTCTAATTAGTTTTGACTTTTCAGGCAGGATTTGTGGAAATTCTTTAACTGAGTTTATGAAAATACATATGTTGCATGTAAATAAAGCATTTCCTTCTTCCACTTGTCAAACTGAAATGCTTGGACATGGCAAACTCTGGAATTTCACTAGAAGCAACAACAGTCTTTTAAATATTCTGTTGTAAATACTAAATCAGTCATACCTGGAGATCAATTCACTTAAAAAGCAAGTTTTACTGAAACTAACACTGTAAGTTTTATTAAATTTTGTGAAGTATTTTTCCCAAAGCTTCAAAAGCAATTTTTCCCTTAAATATTTACTTAGCACAAGATATGATCTATATGGAAGAGTAATATATGAGATAGGATTGCCGTGTGTGAACTTCCACTTTCTCCTGCCCAGGAGTGTGAAATAAGTGTGAGGGACAGCTTATAGTGTCTGGAAGGCTATATGGGGGAGGGCTTTTTGAATTTATTGTTGTCCTGAAATGCCCGTAAATGCCTCTCTGGGATGGCCGACTGATCAATCATTTTGCCAGGACCAGACATTTCTCCCACCTTCACACCCAGCAGCTAATAGCTTCCTTCCCAGAAGAAGAAGTGGGAACTTTCCCGGTGACCTCCCACAATCCGTTGGTATCTAACCCCAGGCTGCATGACACCAAAAATAATCTATTTTCTCCCCCCTGACAAGCAGGTCTTACACTTGCCCTAACAAAAGAGTAAACAACAGGAGGTCGAATTTCTGTCTCTGGAATTTACCTTTACGTCCTGCCCTGAGCCTCTTCGCAGATAATGAGAGGCTGGGGGACCATAAGCACTTCTTGCTGACTCTTCTTTAGTAAGTATCCCTTGGAAAACATGTTCTTTTATCTATATCTCAAGTAATATCTCCTAATCTCCATTCCACAATGTGTTAAACCAAGAAGGAAACAGTCTTGCACAAATATTGCATTTTTGAAGCACACAGATCTTTGTGAAAATCTTTCTATTATCAAGTCAGACATGACCTTGGATACTGACTTGTGTAGGGAATTACAAGTCTCCCCAGGATGTGCCTCTACAGGTTGGGAATTATTTTGGGCTAAAGGCAACTGAGACCCTGTAGGCTCATTAAAAATTTTTATGATCGTCCTCCTCTCTGAAGCCCCATGGCACTTCATCCCATTCTTAGCTCAAAATGTCATATATACCTCATTTTCTCTTTGTCTCTGAATCACTCATTTATGTGGGGCTCTCACACATCTGTATAAAATGTGGTCGCTTTCTCTTGTTAATAGAGCAACTGAAAGAAACAAAGAAACTTCCTCCCCCTCACTTGATTTCCATGGGATGAAGAAATCTCATGAAGATAATCACTCTTTCTAAATTTCTGCAGCTAATTAATCTTTACCTCCTATACTTACATTTCTCCAGACACCTAGGGGTGGACTGAGGCTCTAGGAGGGTGAGGGTTTGGGAGAGAGTCCCCCAGCCAGTGGCGTTAAATTAATTAAACGAGGAGGCTATTAGACTCCTGTGGGTCTAGTGCCATCGCTGCTACAGAGACTCACCCAGATCTAAGCCTGTAAATGCCTCAAGGTTCTAAAATTAAAACCAGAGGACAAACAATCACAGTCAACTAGGCTTTAAACTACAGCTAATCAACAATTCCCATACTTTGCTTTCGTCTTTCCTCTATCAAACCCTCTCCCTGAAATTCAAGTTTCCCTTCAATATTCCTAACCAGTTCCAGTTTGGTGCTGCCTTCTTCGCATACATTTTTGCTCAAATTCTTAAAAAATTCAATATGTCTCGATTTATCTTTTAACAGTGGTAAAGCCCTCATGTAAGCTTTCGAAGTGATATAGGCTGAGCTAAGAGTATCAAATGCTGAGCACACCTAAGAACTTCAGTTGCAGGAGGATCAGAGAAATGGTAAGAAAGAAAGGCATCTGACGTAAAAGGAAATGTCCTTTGGTATTTCCAAGGATAGTCTCTCTGCTATGCCCTAAGCCACACCAATTTAACAACGCTTTCTCTAGGTGACAATAAAGCAGACACCTCAATGAGGCCATCATTGAGAATTCCTTCATCTATATTATTCAGATGTCTTCATAAGCTTTTCCTTAATGATTGTAAATGGAAAACATCCCTTGCTATGTTAGACTACAATAGATTCTTAGTTTATTACAGGGAGCAGGTTTAGCCTTTCTTCCTCTGATATGGTATCTTGAATAATTACATTTCAAAATGTTCCTTATTAACTAGAGGCAATAAAAAATTTCATTTGATCATTTGGAAGCAAAACCCATGGTTCTTTGCCATACGTCGTTCTATAGTTGTGTTTTATTTCCTCACAACAACAGAATACTTTTAACGCTATAAACAATCTTCTATGTAATATGTACTATGTAAAATGATAAGCTACAGTAGAGATAAATATTGCAATAGGATAGTTTCTGGAGGTAAGCCTGCCCCTAAGAGTTTCTTAAAATAGAGATAAGAATAGCCTAACACTTTTCAACCTTACATTTGTGTAATGCAATAAAACCATTTTTAAATTCCTAAGACCTCGTACAGAAATGGCCAATCACTGCTAACCTGCCTACAACTTAGTAAATTATGAATCTGAAGAGATTACAACTGTCATCTTCATCTGTTGCACTGGCAAAAGATTCATATTTCCAATCCGGGCTATCTTAGCATACAATTCGGTGTTATATTGCCCTGCCACCAACTAATCATGATTTACAAAGATGACGAGTCTCCCAAAGGCAAACATGCATTTTCCCCTTATCACAGCCAGGCAGCTCACTTTAACACCGTTAAGGTAGCATCAGTGATTCCATTACAAACTCTTGATTTCAAGGGGTAGTGCATGCTGTGAAAGTTCACAGTGAGGAGACGTTTGTCACATGCAGTGTGTTCTGGAATACTTAATAAAACTATGCTAAGAGCCTTACACCTAAAATTGTCTTTTAAATGTATTTTTTTGTGGCTAAAACCTCAATACCTCTGTATAATAGTATTTTCACCTTACAGATAATATTGCTTCCCTCATCACAAAACATGAAATCCTCTATTAAGAGTGGCCTTGGGATAAATGAACTAGTCTTGAGCAACAAATCAGAGTTAAACATTCTACTTCTCTTTGTTCTGTGGGTGAGCACATGACTCATGCATGACCAATCAAAGTGCTACATCCTCCCAACCAGGGCAGATGTTCTGAGATGAGCTAGTGATCCACTCTGGTGAGTCCGAATTAAAGCCCAGTGATCTGGGGATGACTCTAGAAAGGTAAGGTCATATTGCCTTTCTGAAAAAGGAAAAATAAAAACAATTACAGTCTAAGTAAACATATATAAATTACTTCATTAGATTATTTGCTATAGAGATGAGAGAGAAAAATGAAATATTAATAACTAACAGAAGATATGGCAGTGTTCCCTTGTAGCAAACATTTCATTTCTTTGAGGGAGATTTGTCTGATTCACAAAAAAGGGAGGAAAGAGGGAAGGGAGGGAGGGATTCAAAGAGGGGAGAGAAGGTGGAAGGGAGGATCGGAAGAACAGTCCTGAAAAATGACCTCGACAGAGAATATGCCCCACTCCCTCCCTCTGTGAAGATGGCCTTGTGGTCAAAGCACATCTTACGATTCAATAGTATGTTGCTAATTAGTTGAAATGTTTAATTTAACGGTTAAGTAAATTCAGCTAATAGTTTATCTCAAGTGTGTGATTAAGTTATTCTTGAGGAAATTCTTTCTGTTGTTGTTGTTCCAAATATCAATTACAATTTCTAACATAGTATTGGATGTCTTAAAAATATGCTAACTCAAACAGAAATAAGGTAGATCTATATTTTAATTCTTGCTTGAAAATATGCCACAGATGGATCAAAGATCTAAATGTGCAAAATAAAATCAGAAAAGTGCAAAGAGCAGGAAAAATGAATTTTATATAATCTTTCAGTAGGAAAGACCTAAGAAGTAAATCCAGGAGCCCTAAAAGAGGATACTGATAAATCTGTCTACTTAAAAATTTTAAAATTCTCATTATGAAAATCTTAAATGAAAAAAGATGATTAAAATTAGAAGGGAATATATATAACATGTAACAGACACAGACTAATTTTAAAGATTTTATTTATTTTTAGAGTGAGGGGAAGGGAGGGAGAAAGAGAGAGAAACATTAATGTGTGGTTGCCTGTCACACTTCCCCCACTGGGGACCTGGCCTGCAACCCAGGCATGTGCCCTGACTGGGAATCGAACCAGAGACCCTTTGGTTCGAAAGCCAGCACTCAGTCATCTGAGCCATACTATCCAGGGCCACAGCCTAATTTTTAATACTTAAAAAACTTAACCAGTAAGAAAAAATCAATAGAAAAATGAGGAAGATTAAAAGAGACAATACTACAGAAAAGTGTATCTAAATAGCTATTAAGTACTTCAGCTGATATTTAGACTCCCTCATTGTGAAATACAAATTAAAGATAAATTAAGATATCATTTTCACTTAGCAAATTGACAAATAGCAAAAGTGAGATAACACAATTTGTTACTGAAATTGGAGAACGAGAAACAGGCACTTCCATATGTCTTAATGTTTAGACAGTTATTAAAACGTATTTATAATTCCATTAACCTTTGGCCTCAAAATTTCAATTTTAGAAATTTATCCTACAGATTATCATGAACTATGAAGGGTCTGAGATTTGTGTGTTTATTTATTTTTTACCTTTGATATAATTACCCTGAAACAGCTTTATAGACATTGTGAGAAGACTAGAGACTTCTGAGCCAGAAAGAGAAAACACTTTATTACTTAGTGGGATAGCCAGCAGCATGAGCGACATGCTTTCATCAGTTCCTCCATCCCTTCAGGTCCCCCTGGGGGAAACACTGAAGGTAGAGGGGCCAGGTAAAGGCCACAGGTAGAGGCCACATCTCCCTGTGTTCACATCACAGCCGAGGAAGACTGAGCTTAGAACTTTGAATCTTTTATGTCGACCAGTAACTAGACCTGCTCCCCTTCCAGAAGGAGATATCACCTCTGTTCCCACGGCTATTTGCTACTCAGTCATCCTTGATAATACAGACGGGAAGAGAACGACAGCGAGCACCTCTCCTCATGCCTGTGGAGCATCGCCTCCTGACACAGATACCTCACACTAAGCTTTAACTGTGAGTATTTTTATAGCATCTCTGAGTAATAGCAAATTATTAGGAACATATAAAGTATCCATCATTAAGGCTCTAAATATACTAGAAAGCTTCTACATGCTAATGCATGAATGTATAATAAAGGAAGAAGATTGATCTATCTCTTTTTCAAGTCTTATTTTCTATAACTTAAATATAATGAACTAAAAAACCTGCCATAGTATTGCCAGTAGGGAGGAAAATTGCATAGTTGGGGACATGTGAGAAAGATCATTTACTTTTACTAAATATTTTTGTGCCTTTTGAATTTTGTCACATTTATCTGCACAGAAATAGTTATCTTTCTAAAATATCCAAATTTACTAGTCCATTCTTGCCTCTGAACTTACATCTAGACAGGGCCCTACTTTGCCATACATTTATTCCTCAGAGGGAGAAATGTGTAAGGGCTCCCCTTACACTGGTTCCTAAACTGCTCAATATGAAGCAGGTTCAGCACCACCATCATTCTCAATCTCAGCACCCTAGTTTTCCTGGTATAAAACATTCATCGAAATGTACATCATTTATTTATTTGCTGGTGTATTTCATTTGTTCTGTTCCATGATAGAGAACATTGTAATCTCTACTGTCTAGAGTATAGTAAGTCCACCACAAAAATTAGAGGGCCTTGATTATATTGTGAAAAGCAACTAAACATTAAGGTCTGACATATGATCAGTATTTTATTGTACAATTGTAAGAATGCACTCATCAGTTTAATGGGAGGTTGAAAAGCTTACCAGGTTATCACAAGTCTTCATCAGGAATTATTCCAACTCTAAGGGGTAATAACAATAGCTTATATCAATGTATTGATGTAAATCATAACAATAGATTCTCATTATTTAAGTGTTCTTTATTCTAGATCGAAGTCAGCTTATTATAACCCGGAAGCCAAATCTGGCCCATCACCTCTTTCTGTAAACAAAGTTTTATAGGAACTCAACCACATGCGTCCATTTATGAATTGTCTATGGCTGCTATTGCACTACAACAGGAGAGTTGAGTACTTGAGACAGAAACCACAAAGCCTAAAACATTTACTCTCTGGCCCTTTACAGAGGTAAAGATTGCTGTGCTAGGGGTTCTTTGTGGAACAGATGCTTTCATCAACTTACAGAGACATTGGATAACCCTCAGCATCAGGACACAAATTACTCAGTCCTTTGCCTGAAGGGAAAAGGAATAGAATCCTTATGTGAAAATGCTCTTAAAAATTCCTCGAAAATAATATCTGCTTATTCTCAGGTTAAGCAAGGCAAGAGGCATGGGCTGTTAAACTTCGGTAACGCTAGACATGCTCTCCCAATACCATTCTAAATGTTCACTCAAGGGTCCTTCTGTGCTCCGATTACAACCCACACTCCAAACATGGGAGGTGACTGCCACTTTCATGTTCTCAGTTGGTTCTTAGATTTTTAACAGTCATTTTTCTCCTTAACAGCATTTCCCCTGTTAAAGTATTGATGATAGACAAGTGGTTCAAACCAATAGGGAAGCCTCTGTATCCATAGCCACGTGGCTGTTTCATCCAGGACCTATGGGAAGGCACCCTTCCATTCAAGGTGAGCTCAAACTTCATAATAGATATAATAACTGTTTACAATCAGCACAGCTATTGCTTTGATGATGTGTTATGAGTGTGTAGATATTCATCTACTAACACTGGAGCTCAGATTTTCAACTCATTCATTTGGGTTATCCTAGAAAAACTGTAAAAGAAGACATTTAATCAATCACTACTTGGCTATATATACAGGGGTCGGCAAAAGGAGGTTTACAGTTGTGACTATGCAAAACAGTTCATTGTATTATTATTTATTAATGTATTATTTATTTGTATTATAGCTGTTAACTTACTTTTGCTCACCCTTGTAAACACATATTTTAAGTGGCCCAGAGGTAAACTTATTCTTTTGAAATGTATATTATTCAAGCCATATAGCTCCTCAGCCCAACTGTAACTCACACATTTATTGTTCATGTTTTATGAAAAAGTAATGTTCCAGATAGTGGCTAAAAAATGCTTATTTGCCCATGGGTCATACATCAGAGATTATATGTACACACATGGATAGGAAAGGGAGCTTCAGTTTACTTTAATAGAATGAGATAAAAAGAGATAAGGGAAAATGGCATTCTCAGTTGATCAGCTTGATCATTTTTATAGATTGCTTGTCAGATGAGGAAAAAAATCAGAGGCATTGCTTCAAGTTTTCAAAGGATTAGCATTGGACTAAATTGTTCCCTACACCCCTTCTTATACCATTATACCTCAATTATTTGACTTTTCTGTTAGCAAATGCCAGTGACTCCCAGGTGTCCTTCATTATCAAGTCAAAGTATTTTCCTTCTCAAACCTCAGATTGCAGCATTTCCCAAGGCTTCCTGGTGGTTTTAAGGGGAACAAAACTTTCCCGATAAGGTATTTTATACTTTGAAAATCGTTTTAAGAACAGCATGCTATACGTGTGCAAGATTAATTCTCTCCTCATCACATGCAGATAAAGTTGGGGAGGTTTTCCTACTATAATCAGGGGAGCTTTCTGCTACAGTAACCCTTTCTGACTATGGTCCGGCCACTGCCCTATTTGCAGAATACAAGAAAAAGGGAGCCTTGAGGCTGCAAGTGAATACAGTACTATTGTATAGTGTTTAAAACTGCAGTGATGATATCTGAGGTGACTCATGTTAAATTAATTCTATATGTCACATCCACTAGATTTGCTCTTTTCAGCTGGGCATCAACATTGCTGCCAGTTTTTAGTTCAGTGTATATGTTTAGTTTAGTGTGCATGCAACTCAAATCTAAAGTACTGTAAAGCAGACAGAAAGAACCAGTGTTCTGGCAATTGTATTTAGAAATTACTAAGTCCAAGGTAAATATTTGCACTCAGCACAGGCTAATCAGGCATCCTTATCAAGTGGCAGAGCGGGTGCTTTACTCAAAGTTTAACATGGAATGGTTAAAGGCAAGGACAACTTTCAGGTGCCCTTATCAACATATTAGCCCCAATTGCATTTTCCAAATATGTTATCAAAATGGTAATTCTGTGCTTTCCTTTCTGTAGCTAGACTAGGTTTCATAAAGGTAGAATTATTGCTATAAATATATTGGGGGGAAACTATTTCAATTACTGAGAGAATATGTAACTCCAAGTCTATTTATTTCAATTTATTCGACTGTCTTGATATATTCGTGCACAGAACTTTAGAGAGAATGAATAAATTCACCTTGAAATTGTACCAATTGACTTTGGCTGGGCTAGGCAGTGAGAGGAATCAGAGTCCCTTTTTAAAATAAGCCTTGACAACGCTGATCAAAACAAAGAGGCTATTCATTTATTAATCTGACAGCTCAGCCCCGGCTTCAAGCTTATGGGACGCTGGGGCCAGGGGTGTGAGTCAGGGCCTGGGGTACGAGTCATGGCTGGGGGTGCTGGCCTCCACCAGATGCACTTTTGCTCCTCGCCCACTCAGAGCCTGTACCTGATGTGTGACATTTCCTAGGACATTAGCAGCTGTTCAGATGTCAAGCAGCTGGTGTGAGAACTGTCAACCACTCCAGGTTGTTATTCTATGAGTGACATGTTAGCCCAGAGAACATTTTCATAAAACCACCTTGGTTTCCCTTTACAATCTATCAGAACTTCAGCAAAGAGAGGTGTCGTGGAAAACAACTCTATTAAAGCAAAACTGGGCATGCAATGGCCGCACCAGATAATGGTTGTTATTACAGGGTGGTAAAATGGGCATAAATAATGTGTTACTAATAGTTACCATACCAAAGTTTGTGGATAACTCATTTGTTTTGTAAGTCATAGTGAATTCAAGTTTATATTTATTAATACTTATTCAACAGGTCAAGCACTGCAATGCCATTCTGGATACTCTCAGAATGCTACACACTGGAATAATCTTGGGTAGGGCAGTGGGAGTGTATTGGGTACACAGAAACAACACCGTGTGTGTGTGTGTGTGTGTGTGTGTGTGTGTGTGGCCATCCAAAAGCTCACAATCACATAGAATAGGGCAAACTGTGCTCAACAGGACAATAGTGCTGTTAAGGATTAGTCATCTACAGCATTATTTTGGCTTCCTAGGTATAGGCAGCAACATTTTAGAGAATGTGTTCTCCCTCGGAACACTGATTGCTGTATGTTAAACCAAAGCGTTTCTTCTAAGAACATACTCTTGTACAATCAATACTGATGCAGTAAAGACAAGTTCTTGAATCAGCATAAAATGATGTCAGAATCTAATTATTGTTAGGAGAAAGAGAAGTGTGTTTTAAAAAAACTAGAGTATTCTGGAAGGAATGGAGCTCAGTGAGAGTCAGCCTGTACAAACCTTTAAATGAGGAGAGCAAAGCATAATACACAAGTCACAATCAGAAGCTGCATATTCCCCAAGTTGCATCCTCAGAACACAAGTCTACCTAGGATGGCAAAAACAAATCTATGAATTTAAACTCATTTAGTAAAATGATGTGGCCTGACAAAAAAAAGCTATGTCAATATAGCTAATTAATTTTAATCTTCACCCAAGGATATGTTTATTGGTTTTAGTGAAAGAGGAAGGGAAAGAGAGAGAGGAACACAGAGAGAGAGGGAAATATTCATCAGTGCCTACCACACGCACCCAACAGGAACCTGCAACCTAGGTATGTGACCTGACTGGGAATCAAACCTGAAACCCACAACATTTTGGTGTACAGCAGGACACTCTAACAAACCAAGTCACCTGGCTATAGGGCAATGTAGCTAACTTTTTATTCTGTAATGCTGAACATTTACAAAGGCTCATTGTTCTGCTCATAAGCATTCACCATCACAGAGTTGACTTTGTCCTTTCTTCCTAGATTCATTTCCAAATCTTTGTACCATTATCACAAATTTCCCTCAGAGAATCATTACTCCCACTCTTAGCCCACATAATGCAGGGAACATTGAATAAATCCCAAAATCAAAGGGCAGGCAGGTGACCTGGGAATAAACTAGTTCCTGCCTTGTACATAACCCTTAAAGGGGCGAATCACTCCAATAGGGCCAATCAAATTTAGCCCCAGAATTCCAATCTGAATTGTACCGTAAAGAGAGCATCTTTGAAGACTGAATGATTACAGGGGAGGGTAAAAGAAAAAAAAAGAATACAGGTATGGAAAGATCCTGGTGACATACACTGAGACCCCGAATTTATTCTAATCTAAGACCAGCACAAACCACACACTTTCCAGTTACATAAGCAAATAAATTCCCAATTTTATTAAGTCAATTTGTAATGGCTTTGTTCTTGGGATCTGAACATATGTTAACTTACCTATGTTCAAATATTTATTAAGTTTTCTTTCCAAGTTCTTAAAATTATGGACAGAAAAGAAAGAATATTATTAAAATAGATGTGAATTTTTGACAAGTAGCCTTTTTAAATTATATTTTATTGATTATGCTATTACAGTTGTCCCATTTCCCCCCTTCATTCCCCTCCATCCTGCACACTCCCTCCCACCCACATTCCCCCCTTCAGTTCATGCCCATGTATCATAAGTTCTTTAGCTTCTACATTTCCCACACTATTCTTGCCCTCCCCCTGTCTACTTTCTACCCACCGTCTGTGCTACTTGTTCTATGTACCT
>PVKU01013243.1:0-30132 GCA_004027475.1 Anoura caudifer | reverse complement strand
TAGATGGTAGGTAGAAAATAGACAGGGGGAGGGCAAGAGTAGTGTGGGAAATGTAGAAGCTAAAGAACTTATGACACATGGGCATGAACTAAAGGGGGGAATGTGGGTGGGAGGGGGTGTGCAGGGTGGAGGGTAATGAAGGGGGGAAAATGGGACAACTGTAATAGCATAATCAATAAAATATAATTTAAAAAAAAAAGAAAGAAAAGAAAAACAATATACAGTAACATTTTGGAAGCATTCTACTTTCCTTTAATTTTACCTTTCATTCCCACTATTTTTAATTTTCTTTTCTTCATGCCCTTTGGATAGGTTGAGAGCCTCTTAGGAAGAAAACTAAATCCAAAAACAACAGACTGACAAAAAAAAGCCCAATACATACTATTTAGTTGTTTTGGGATTGCATGGGTGAGTTCATGGACTTTATTCCCAGAACAATAAATTGAAAGGGACTTAATAAAACCTCCATTTTCCCTTTTAGAGAAGGCTTTCTTTATCTCTTTGTTCTTTCTACATGCAAAGAATGTTTAAATCAATGCAGAGAAAAACAGACCTTATTTAGAACCTGCCAGACATGCTTCAGCATGTCTTTTAGAAAGGGATTGAAACCCACTGTCAGCATTTCATTTAAGCAGATAAGACCCACCCTGCTGGGAGAGTGGTTACATTTACACAGAGTGGGTCCCAGCATTTTCTCCTACGTTTCTCTGACACCTTAGTATAAAGTGCAGCATTTTCCCCTGTAGTTAAACATATGAAAAGAATACTGACCAGTAAGTAGGGGCTAGAAGATCAAGTGCCTAAAGCATTAGCACAGATGAACCCACCGGTGCATGAATGGGAGGCAGCCTAGTATTAGCAGCTAGCCAACATATTTCCAGGCCTGGAAATTTTAAGCAAAATGAATCATTCACAAATTTATTCTTTTAGTAAAAAAAAAATAAAATTGAAAAATCTCAAAGAACAAAAGCAGATAGGACAATGCATATGCAGTATACCTTTTGTATGAAAGAAAGGTTCAGAGGTAATGTCGCAGTTATTTTTAAAAATCCTGGTATCAATTAAGTTCACTACTACATTTATTAAATACTGACCAGGCACTAGGTAAAGTGCCAGGTGCAGTGGGAGCATATATCATAAATTCTGTGTATTCAACACCTTCTTTGTGTCAGAAATTATGCTATGCTAAACATTCATGTTATGCTATTATATTATATGTTACCCAATTTCAGGTCTGAAGTAGTTGAAAACCTTGTGAGAAAAGTATACAGAAATGATATGAACAAACTATTATGGGTATACAGAAAATGGAAATATGAATTCTAAGTTAAGGAATGTGGTATATTTTCATGCATGAATTGCACTGAGGTAGCAAAAGCAGATGAATTTTAAAATACAGAGTTGAGGCAAGGACACCTCAGGACAGCATGAGAAAGGACACTGAGGTTAAAAAAAAGGCAATAAATTCCATATTAAGGCAATGATAGACAGTTGTAACAAGAAAGAAAAAAATCTGAGAACAATGGGAGAAGAGTGAATTTCATTCCATCCTCTATGTAATGAAAGGGTGAGCCACGTGTGACAAGGCCTTTTTAAGAGAAGTATAAAAAGACATCTCTGGGGGCAATTTGTAAAATGGACTTAGATAGTAAGAAACTGCAGGTATCTATAGAAATAGTTTAGAATCAAGTAAAGAAAGTCAAAATTAGAGCAGAGGCAGTGTCAAAGAAAAGATCAGAAGCAAAAACATTTAGGATCTGGCAAATGACGTGATAGGGAAAATGTGAGATTGTTGAGCTTCAATGACTAGAATGGAAATAATATTCTTTTATTGAACAATTATTTAATGACTACCTAATAATTGTTCATTAAGGTGATTGGCACTGACAGTCAGGCAAACACAGCAAGGCTGCAAGAGTCACTACTCCGCGGACTGAAAAAAGCAGGCCACAGACACATCAACAGACCTCTGACAGCCAAGACTGCTTCGGTACATCAGGTTCGAATCATTTATAAGAAGCCTGCTTATTTTAATGAAGCTAAACGACCTCAATAAAATACTTTGCATGAGACACAAACTATATATATATATGATGGAATAGAATAATTAACATTAACTAAAAAAAGTGATAGAGTGAATTTGATTAAGGGATCCATATTTGTATATTACCCCTTAGGATAAATTGACTTGTTTTTATTATTTCTGTTAGGCAAAGATATTAACCATACAGTGTAACCTTTATCTGACCTGAAACAACCTGGAAGAAGAGGAAGTCTAAGCCAAATAAAAAATTATAAGTGTTAAATATTAACTATGCAATTAACAGTGTTCTAAGTGTCTTCTGTACATTAACTCATCTCAAATCTCACGAACCCATTTTAACTACTACTCTTCCCAGCTAAAAATGAGGAAACAGGATTCAAAAAGGAACTTGCTCAAGGTCTCACTGCCAGAAAGTAGGGAAGACAGTGTGACACTCAACTGAAAACATGACTTTTTCTCCCACAGAAAAACTGAGGGCATCCCCTGTGACATCAGTCATTACATAGGATTTCAGAACGCTAGATGGACTTGTATATAATTCTTTTCCTGTATCAAGGAATGCTAAAAGCTGTATAAAGGCAAATTTATTACAGAACCAAATACATTGCTTTTCTCCACCCAAATGTGAATACAAGTGTCTCTGAAGAAGCTACATAATGATCCAATTTCTGAAGCATTTAACCATGAAAAATCATACATGAAAGAATAAAATAAGTTCTCACATGCCTCAGACAGTTCTGTAACTATGAGAATAGGCAGCCACAGAAATAGGCTTTAAATACGCTTAATCAATATATGACAGTGCTATATAGCCTTGGAACCACAAAACTCATATAACACCTATTCAGTCAATCAACCCTTGACAACCTGCCTCAGTAAACTCACTTCTGTAAGGCAACCAATCAGTAACAGACACTCCCGAGCATCAGCCAATGGGAATGGACTCACTCCAATAACGGTGCCTCTGGGTGCTAACCAAATAGCAAGCCTCACCTAAGAAGCCAGCTTCTTCTGCTGGTGTCATCCTCCCACCACCTCTGAAAGTACCCCAATGCCAGAACGCAACACGTTCCCAAAACCCTGTGTAAGGTCAGTCTGCTGCTCTGCAGAGGGAAACTGCCTCCCCAGCACAGCTCTATCAAGGAAGTAACAAATTCAGCATGTTAGTTTTTGTTTCAGAGAGCAGATGGTGGTCTCATCCTCTGACAAAAACCATGCTGGTTCAGGTGCTAACATATGCTAAACACTTCATTTTTATATTAATAATTTTGATAACATTCTTCCAAGACTAGTACTGCATCCTTCGCACCACTAGTAGGTATGACATGACTACGAATGCCATTTTCTTTGTGGATCATTTTCATTTTGAATGCTTTGAAAGCAACATTAATTCATAAACAAAATAATTTAAGAGAACCAAAATACATACTTAAATAAAAATTATGATGTACCAAATACAAGTAACTGTAAATACTGAATAAAAAGTGGAGGTGTGGTTTAAAGTTTCTAACATTTCTTGAGAACTGAAGAATATATACAGGCTTTGAAGGATTTTTTTTTTTTAAGATTTAAATGATTTTACCTCCAAGGGATATAAAGTACAGCATAGGGCATATAATCAATGATATTATCATAACTATGTGTGGTGTTGGGGGGACACTAGACTTATCAGGGGAATTGCTTTGTGAATTATACAAATGTCTAACCACTATGCATACACCTGAACCTAATATAATATTGACTATAAAAATCTGAAAATATTTCATCTCATACCTCTAATTCACACCTTACACAAAAATAAATTCCATATAAATTAAACACAAATCAACTGAAACAACACTTTAGAATTAAATGTAGAGGTTTTATTTTTTTTAATTACATCTAATTAGATGGGGAACTTTTAAACCAGAATAGAAACATAATGATTAATAATTTTTGCTACATTAAAATATAAATTTTTTTTCCTACAATAGACCTGAAAAAACAATGTTAAAGGACAAGCCAGTCACTGGAAAAGGAATCTACAAAACATATACACTACAAAGATTTCTACTTAGAAAATATAAAGAACTAAAAAATCAATAAGGAAAATAAAGACTTCCCCAGAGAAAAACAGACAATACATAAAAAATGACAACTCCTAGAAAAGGAACATGGAAGAGGAAATACAGGAAATAATGTTGGACCCTGGGGAAGAAAAAATACTTTTTCATCCTGCCCTTAGATAGTTTTTCTGGCTGGACTAGTAATCAAAATGACAAACAGCAAATTAACAAGAGAAAATTATATTTTAATACGTGCACACAGGGAATTCCCATAAGTATGAAAATTCCAAAGACAGAGGTAGAATGAGGTATATATGTCTTTCTGGAAAGGGAAGTAGGGGTCTGGGACTTCAAAGGAAGTATGGCAATTTACAAGACGTTTGCTGGCCATCCTGAAACAATGGAACACAGGGAAGACTTTTATCAAATGGGCCTTGCTAGGTTCCTCCCTATCACACACTAGTTCTTATTAAACCATATTTATCTCTGATGATAGTTCCCTTCCTAGAGCAGGTCATGTATCTAATACCATTTAGGCAGTTAGAGGAAGGTCAAGGGTTTCTCCTGGGTCTTTCGTTTCTTAAAAATAATCAGCTTAAAATAATCCATACCCCAGAAGGCATATGAAGCCTGTCCAGAAAAAAATCAAGCCATTATTACTATAATGAGAACAGTTTGAGCAATGTTGATGTTACCTGGCAGCCAAGGAGAGTGGACTGGAATGCTCATGCATGAACAATGACAACTTCACTGTACTAGTCAGTGGGGGCGGTAGACACCACTGAGTGAGCATGTGTACTATGTGGCCATCGCATTCAAAATGAGCAAGTAGAACAATGAATCTGCATCAGATTTTGTGTTAAGCTGGAACATTCACTGTGGAAACTACTCAGATGATTCAAAGGCTGCAGCCATGGGCAACGTGGTGACTGGCAGCTCCATCATCACAGCATGCCAGCTCATGCATCATATCTCGTGCAAAGTTTTTTGGTAAAACATCAAATCACCCAGGTAACTCAGCCCCCCTACAGCCCAGATTTGGCACCCTGTAACTTCTGGGTTTTTCCAAAACTAAAATCACCCTTGAAAGGGAAGAGATTTCAGATTGTCAATGAGATTCAGGAAAATACAATGGGGCAGCTGATGGCAATTGGGAGAACTGTGGGAGGTCCCAAGGTGCCTACTTTAAATGGGACTGAGGTATCACTGTCCTATATCGAATGCTTCTTGTATCTTGTATCTTCTTCAATAAATGTCTCTTATTTTTCATAGTACATGGCTGGACACATTCTGGGCAAACTCTGCTTCCCCTCAACACTTATCTATAACAAGAGAAATGTAAATTCTACAGCCACTTTTGATAGCAATTTGTACAGACCTAGAAACACTGAAAATGTAGACACCATATAACTCAGTGATAACATTTCCCTGTATGAGAAATTCTTATACACATCGAAAAAGAGACACACCTACTGGACTGATCAGTACACACTGCATAACAACAAAACACTGGATAAGCCGTGATTGCCCATCAGTTTGGCTTATGTATACAATGGAATGTTACACAGTCACAAAATCGAATTAATGAGATGTGAATGTATCAGCACGGTAGGTCCCCCAAGCATGACACTGAATGAAAAAACCAAATTCCAAAAGTGTATTATAACATGTACATACACCTATTACAGTTTTGGTTTTTTTGTGTTTTTTTTTTTTTTTTTAACAGAAAGATTGACACCAATTTCAGGACAGTAATTAATTCTGGGTAATGAGGGAAAGGGAAGGGAGGAGAGTTTGATTCTATCTTTAATCTTTATTTCTTAAAAAGAGGGACAGAAATCTGAAGCAAACAGAGAAAATCTAATATTTGATTAATTTCAGTGATGAGTATTTGGTATCTATTATACAGACATTTCTATGTTTAGAATCTTCCATAGTTAGGATGAAAAAATTTAAATGAAAACATAATAAAAATGGGAAATTTTATTCCTATAGTAAATATGTAATATAAAAATATAAACCAAAATCTTAATTTCTATTTCCCGCCTTAAACTCTATCACCTAGCCTTCCACTTAGAGACACTCAGAAAAAGAAAGTCTCCTTACTCCTTTCCAGTCACTCCCTTTTTTGTATAAACCTGTGCTGGTTAACAAGCAGGTAACTAAGCCATAATTCAGTCCCTAAATAAATGAAAGTATGTCTCTCTCCACTTCGTGTTATAGCACTCTGAAACTCTAACATGTACACTATGCTATCTTGTCTTCTATTTATATACATTTATGCTCTCTCCACCTATAACCGTTACGTATCTTGAGAGCAAAAAACTTACTCTTCAAAGTTCCTTCAAAAAGTCACTCTGTATATTAAACGTTCATCCGCACTTGCTATACTGAATTTAAGTGTATACATGCCCATCTCTATTTAACCATTTGAATAATTTTCCACCTTAGAATTTCAGTATACCATACTTTATTTTAATTACTAACTTTATCGACTAAGAAATTACCACCTCTAAAGTAAGTTTTTCTAATTCCTTCTCTTATGACAAAGCCTGAGAGGAAAGCATAAACGGCTTTAGGTTAAGAACTCATGACAGAGGTCAAATCTTAATTCAGCCATCAATTTAGACACAGCTGCCTTACTAGCCTTTGCCACATATGTCAATGAACTCCACCTAACCAATCAGGAAGCAAACATCTGGCCATCGATCCAACCACTCAGGAAGCGGTTACTGTGATCCCAGTACGAGTCCAGGTCCAGGCGGCCTCCCCGACGTTTGCCAGGCTCTAAAAGTATAAAGCAAAAAAGATCTATTGGACATGGCCGAAGCCTTTGTTTTCAGTTACATTCAAAGTGGACTAAAAATAATTCCTAAACAACTTGCTCTGATTTATTTTTGTCCTACCAACTTTTGAAATCTTCATCTGTTTGTTTGTTTTTACTTTAATTTGGACAGAACCTATATTGTGATGAGAAATTTTTAGTAAACAGCTCATGAATTCAGTTTGACTGTTATAATTCATGACTTTCTCTTTCTTCCTACGTAGAGAAATAAAAATGACAAATAATTTCTGAACATTTTTCTCTTAATGTGTAGTTTATAATTCTATTCCATTTTTTCATCCTATCTTTTAAAGAAAACTCCTTAAAGTGTTGTTTTGCTTGTAAATACTGTTAACATTAGAAAATTTTAAACTGGTTAGATGCACCAGCCATACCGATCTGCAAATTCAAGCAGCCTGAAGCTTACAGAACACAATCTTCTAAATCTAATCAATATGTTAATCAATCAGCTGCCTCCATTAGGCTGTGAATGTCCTTCTCTGCTGTGGGAGTAGTAACCACAATACTAAAGAGAAATAATTTACTACTCCTCTGAGGTATGTTTTCAAACATAACTAAGATTTCATCTGATTTGAAACTTGAAACAAGTGTTTCAAGACACACCATTTTAATGGACAGATAATTCTCGCCAGCACTGTGCCAAGCCTGGCAAAGAAGAGAAGGAGAGCTGCAAAACATTCTTGTTTTTCCCTAAAGAAACACTCTTCTCTATACAAAGTTTTCCAAAGGACCAGTGCCAGTATTCATTGGCTTACGGGTATGCTGAGAATATTCGAGCTCATGATAAGATTTTCTAGACAAAAAAATTAAAAAGATTAATAAAAACTACCGTTTCAATTCAGCCTTCCTTAGAGCCAATCCATCTTCTCAGCAAAACAAAAGGAATCAATATGATAGTGAAACCTGGAGCTCACAATGCGCCACTCCGATTTTTGGCTTTCAAGTAGGGTTCGTCTGATTGCTTGCTTTAGATTATGTGCCAAAGACAATGTTGTTTCTAGGTTGTTTTAAAAGAAAAACAGTAATTTTATTCCAGAAGATGTTTTAATATGTCATATTACATAAACTTTTATGTACTTTTAGAATCAATTTACAGGAAATACAATAAAACAATGAAAGCAAATCCAGCCTCATTTACTAGAAAGTTGTAAAACTGGAGTGTCACCTTTTCTGTCTATCTGTGTCACCTTTACCAACCTAATATCAGAATATAAATGAAGACAATATTCATGCTTCTAAAATATTTAACATACTAAGTATTGTCTCTAACACTAACAATAATTTATAAGTTACTTTCACATACATCAACTCTAATACTTAGCAGTTTTGCAAAGTAAGTCCCAATTCTATCTCGGAGGAAGTTTAATGAGCATGCCCAACAACACACTTAAGAGGCCAGACTTTGAAGTCCAGTTGCCCAAAGCCCAAGCTCTGGCCACCAAACCACGCAGCCCTATAATGATCCTTCCCTAGTGAAGACACTGACCACAAAAGAGCCCGTGTGAGGGCACAGAAACCGAAACCAGGGTTCTGCCCTGACCAACCATACCTGGGCCCAGCTCCCTTTACAACCTGTCCCACGGCGCCCTCGGCCCACCCCCACCAGGCAGCCACACTGGCCTCCGTACATGTTTCCAATGTACCCAGGCCTTCCCTCTGCAACATCACTGTCATGAACTACTATTCAGCCAGTCACCAAGTTTTTTAAGTGTCAAGAAAATAGTTTGACTGCCCTGATTTATGATGCTTTTTGTGGCAAAGAGAACGTTTATTTGATAATTATTGAGAGCCAATTAATTAAATGCACTTGTTTGCAATGTAGTTTTAGAAATTTGTTCTTAAAAGTTAGAGGCCCTGGGGCAGTATTTTAAGGAGAAAAAAAATCCTGTGTGGAATCCTAAACTTTTAAATCAGTACTATAAAGTGATAGGAAAGATGGAGGTGAGAAAGGAGGGGAGCAAGTGTGAGAGGCATGAGATTATCATCCTGGACCAAAAGGTGACAAAACTAAGTGCTAATGAGGGGCAAAAAATAAAGGTAGGTGCGGAAAGAAACAAAAATGCAGAAAAGGAAGGAAAATGACCCTAAAATGTGCTCCAGGTTTAAGAATTATACATAGTTTATTACTATCAATATCATGACTGACAGTTCTCAATCTTAAAGCATCATGTAGCATTATTCAACTCATCATCTTCCAATTCATTTAATACATCATCATTTGTCCCAAACTCATAAATCTAAGAACATTTTTTAATTAGCACAAATTTTGAAGTACCTATTATGTGTCCAGTACTGTGATAAACATGAAGATTAAGCACATAAATAACACAAGATACTTAGTTCCTTAGAAATTTCATTTAACATATACAATCATAACATGTTACGAACCAACATGTTTTTATTGAGCATTTAGTGAGTGTTAGAAATTCTGGAATGTGAAATGGGTGAATCAATACATTTGGGCTCTGAAGGAATTCAGACACTCATGAGAGACAAAATAAACACACCAGAAACAATTACAGACTAACTTAAAAGAACATATTATCAAGGACTGAATCATCAAATAGAGATTATAAGATCTAGTAAGAGAAAAATAACTGTGAACCGGAACAGCTTCATGGAGAAAGTAGAGCTGCGCTGGTTTCTGGTGGAGTTAGGGATAGACAGAGTTCCAGTCGGCAGAGAAAAGTATCTACACATGGACAATTTGCTTGGAATCAGGACTTTGTTTAGAAAATAACCTATTAAGCAAGTGAAGACTTTTGGGTTGAACAGAAATCCAAACAGAATTTGCTGAGGCAAAAATAGAAATTTATCAGCTCATGAAACACAACCATCCAACTGAATCTTGGGGATGGCTGGAGCCAGGAACTCCATCTCCGTGCCCTGGCTTTACCCTTTCCGCTCAAAGGCTGCAGGTTTCTTCCACATGGTGGAGAGTGAGGCCAATAACAATACTCAGGTTTCGTCTTACCATTTCCATGATCAAATACGGGTGGATTAGGGTGGCATAAACAAAGGACAGGGAAAAGAGGCACCAGATAACTAAATATATACACATCCACCAAAAGTTACACATAAAGAGATGACCAATGGGCAATGACCCAGGATTGGTAGGAAGTGACAAAAAAACAAAATAAATGGAAGCCTGTCAGAACTTCCTATTATGTAGAGCAATGTAGCTAAAATGCTACCCTTATACAAAAGTCAGTCTTACCACAACCTGGCGGACATGTTAATTTGCACAAACATCAATAAAATGTTATTTGCACAAACACAACAAGCTAATAAAAGTAAAACCTTAAGAATTTGCCACATAAATCTATAAAATTCATTTATTCATTCATGACTTGAAGTTCTATACCTTTTCCTCATTTTTATACAGCTCATTAAAAAGTTGTAAATAATTGTAAATAATTTACCATTTCAAAGACATTACTTGCTCACTGAAAGTTACTCAGATTTCCAGAGAGGCATGCAGAAGCCTGCAGGGATGAAAAGTCAAGATGAATACAACTACATGTCAATTGGTTCTGCAATACAGTTTGTGTGCACAGAAAGACAGTGACAGAGATAAAGCAAATATAACAAAACTTTAACACTACTGCATCCTGGTATAAGATATATGACTATTCCTTATACTACTTCAATTTTCAGTATATTTCAAAGTACTCATTGTACAGGGTTGGAGACTGACAGAAGACTTCGAATTTCAATGACAATATGAAGCTTAAGAAAAGAAAGGAAAATTCAATAAGGGAAGAAAAGGGGAGACCCGAGAGATCAGTGTAACAGTCCAAACAGATGGAGTGGGGGACAGGATAAAGAAACCGTGAAAACAAAACAGAAGGAATGAACACTAAAAGACTGATGGCTATTTTTAAAAAGCCGAGTGAGTGACAGGTGAGTGTGGGAAAGGAGAAGACAGAATCAATGATGACTGCAGGTTCTCCAGGTCAGATGATTAGAGAAAGGACAGACACAGATGAAGTTCAAAGCGGGAGCAGATCTGTTGGGTTAAGACAATGCCTTTCATTAAACAGATTTACATACTGCCTCTCCCATGTAAATACAGTTTGCACTGAGCACGGTGGCATTTGTGGTTTAATATCCTCCTTAGTCTTTGGAAGCCTAAAAGACAACATACCACCCAACTACCCTGAGAGGTGAGCACACTGGGGCCAGAGCCCGAGGGAGAACAGCCAGTCAGCCCATATGTTCCCCCTGTTAAGCCACCTGTTCCAGTGTCTCAGTTCCTCTAGCCTGGAAGATTTACAGAACTTCAGACATTTAAAAAACTACAAAAACTACATGGCAGGGTGCTTTAAAGGGAAAGAGCAAATTGTGACTATATCCACAAAAGTACATCGATGTATATAGCTCAAAGCGACGGGAACACCCTTTCTCATGCTTTGGTCACTTTGTGCTGAATGCCCCCTTGCTCTAAATACATCTCTAGATTAACCTTAATGGAGAAAAACTTCATAACTGCCTAACATTTCTATCTATTCATTTTCACAAGCGTTCTGATTTCACAGAAAACCAGGCAACTGCTATGTGCCATTACATTTTTTTGGAACTCTCAATTCAGAGGGTACAACCACAATCGTTAACAAAATATATTTTTAAATCACTCACTCCCATGTGGTGGGGTGTGGAAATGAAATCTGGGGTCGCTGAAGGGGAAAGAAGAGAAGACTAGTTGTTTCTGGGGAAATGGCCAGCGGGCTGGCACAGATGGCGGGGGAGAGAGGCTACAGGAGACATCCAGACACAGCTGGCCTGTGTCGCCTTCATGTTGAGGACTGAGAAGAAAACAGCACAGTTTGGTCACTGTGGTGGTGCCACACAGTTTTAACGGCACAGGAAAGAATTTCTGTGCATATCAGTGTAAAGACAAAAGGTTCCAACTGCTAGCTTATGGTAAATCTAAGTTGATAGAAATTGGGGCTTGTGTTGGAATACTGAATTTGATTGCTTTATTTAAGAAAAGAAGGTCCAGCCCTGGCTGGTGTAGCTCAGTGGATTGAGCTCAGGCCTGCGAACCAAAGGGCCCCTGGTTCAATTCCCAGTCAGGGCATATGCCTGGGTTGCAGGCCAGGTCCCCAGTGCAGGGCACACAAGAGGCAACCACATATTGATGTTTCTCTCCCTCTCTTTCTCCCTCCCTTCCCCTCACTCTAAAAATAAATAAATAAAATCTTAAAAAAAAAAACCCTTTACTTTGTTCTCAATGTCATGGGAAGCCTGATCAGATTTGTACTTAAAAAAAAAAAAGAACACTCACTCTAGGGAGAAGTGGGTAATCCCCATAGTTGTTCTGGGGAATTTGGATTTTAGAGTTAATATTGATAACCTGAATTCAAGCATATGAGTGATGTGAGCTACAGCAGGGGCACTGAAGATGTAGAAAAAGAACAGGTGAGTAATACTTATGAGACAGACTGGCTGTGGTCTGACAACTCAACAAATGGAGAGGAAGGCAGAGGAAGTGGCAAGGACAGCACCCTCAACTCTCCTTTCTTGGCCGGTGGGGCACTTTATTGGTTTTTAAAAACAATAAGGAAGATTTTTTTAATACTGGAAGGGAGGTGGGAAATGAAGACTCAAGTCTTAGACTGAAATACCTGTGATAAAGTCATCATAAAGATGTCAAGATAACTGGTAGATATATTCAGGAGCGAGCCCTGGGGAGTCTTAACATATAGATGGTATTTAAAGCAACCAGAGTGCATGAGATCACCTCGTGAGAGGGGAGTGAGAGGAGTCAGAGAATGTTAAAGGAGACAGAAAATTAAATCATCTCTTTTTTTCACTTTTAAGTTTTACAATATAAAGCTATTTTAATAGTCTATATATTATAGTAATCTATATATTATACTATCAAACACATCATGGTTGTAATATTAAGTTTTAAATACCATTATTATATAGCACATTATTCAAGACTTATAGGCTTGATACTGCATTATTGATAAGGAATATTAACAGGAAAGAAAGGGCAGTGAAGTTCGTCACCGTATTTTCACCTGCCTTTGTCATACCTACCTCTATGTTGCTGGATCCGTGATGGGCCCCACATACTGTCACTGCTCAGAGTCCCAGTCTGTGAGCCAGCCCTTATATACAAGACTTATGTACAGGACAATGGGCACAGTAAGACTTGGATTTGTCAAGGATGCCTAAATGTTTCCTACCTCCAGGTCTGTGCCCCATGCTGTTCTCTGAAGCTACAGCTTTCCAAGTCTCAACACATGCTATTATTTATCTTTGGAACATCAGAGTGTGTTGAAATACAAATTTCTCCATTGGGATTTTCAAATGAAAGAAAAAATTCTGCAAGATAAAGCTAGTTCTTAAAACAAAGAAATCCTTCACTCTGTTATTTGCTCTTCCAATATAATCAGTTATTAATGAAACCAGGGGAGGTATAGATCAAAAGGGTGAGGAAAATATGGGTTTCACTGAGTTCAGAGGTGATATTATTAATTCCGAAATGCTGGAACAGCACTAGTGATGAAAATAACAAGTTCAAAGGCAGATTTAAGTTGCTGTAGTCTGAAATTATTATTTTGACCCCCAAACTGTTTAAAGGCCAAAGATTAAGACTTGTTTCAGCAGGTGTGGGATGGCTTAGGTTTTTATACATGCCTTCTTTGGAAATTAATAACAACCAGGGCAGGCCCTTATCTGCTAAGATCGACTGAGGTTTACGGTCAGACCTGGGGGGATTAGATGACTCACAAAGTCATGAGAGCCCTCATTAAGGTTATTAACTCAATCTCAGTAACCCTACCCTTCAGTGGAAAACAAGGAGCCAAGATGCAGAGTTTCTGGATTGACTGCCAAAAATTTCTGAACAGAGGGATTTTTCAGGTATAAGGTATCCCTCCAGTTTGTTATATAATGAAACCTGGATATAAACCAATTCAAAGTCATGTGATTTATCAAAAGATATTGATTGTGCACTGAGGGCCATTCTACAAACAGAATGAAAAAGCCAAAGGATGAAAGAACTGGCCAAGGTACCTACTACGCGATCAGTTCTTTTAAGGGTTGCCTTCTGGCAGATGGTTATGTTACTGCCACGCTTACTCATTTTACCCATCACACGTGCACAACAACAGAAACACTTCATGTGTTAAAACACAAAAACATTATTTGAGTTTGAATGCTTTTGGTCTTTTCTTATTGAGTTCACTTACAAAAGCCTAATTAACCAAAGCAGATTTTATTAACTGTTTGGGGCGGGGCGGTGTCAAGGATTCCTTTGAAACTATTATAGATGCTCTGAACACTAGATAATTGCAGGTTGTATAACTAATTTCAGGTGCTCATGAACCCCCTACACCCTTCCATTGGCTTCCTAGAATCTCTGCTGTATACGGTACAAGGGAGGAGGAGTCCCTTACGCATACAGGAGGGGACACAGATTTCCCACTCGTGAGTACTTTCCTCCCCCGTGAACAGCCTTGACCCCCTCTGACACTTGTCACAGCAAGTTATCCTAACTCTCTCTTCTTTTCTCCAGAGCCTCCAAAGTCTTCACCTCCTACATCTTCACCTCCAACGTTTATTAGTAAGCTTCAGTGATTCACAAGAATATTGCCCTAGTAGAAATACTATGATACAGAAGCAATTCTAAAAATTACCTTCTTTTAACTCTTCTGAAAGGCAAACTTGAATCAGTAAATATGGAAAGCTTCAGTTACAGGAAAGCTCATTCATCATAGTTAAATTTGCTATGAAGAAAATCATCAAAGTATCCTTAATTAACAGTTTTATCGAACTTTGAAACTGCCAGGTGGTACCACATTGCTTTTATGATGTGGGTATGTCATACACTCTTCAAACAGCGCCAGGGCAAAGCACTTAGGAAAAGGTCACCTCTATCTACCTCATTCTAGTTCTGAGAAGAGTCTGTGATTCCAAAACAGCTTATTATATTCTATGTTGTGAAAACTTTTGTTTCTTAATTATGACATATTTTAATTTATGATGTTGCTCATTATAAATAGCATTAGATTGGGTTAGTTGTTTAATACATTATTATAAAATATTTTTATTACATATAATTATGAATGAGAGTTAAACTTGGATTAATATAAAGAAGCACTGAAATCTTGGGGAAGTATTAAATAATAGCTTTTCTGCGCAAAGTTCAGCTAATAGCACAACTATATTATAAACTAGACTTTGGGCCCTCAGTGGTGTGGCTTGGTGGATTGAACCCCGGCCTGCAAACCAAAGGGTCGCGGGTTCAATTCCCAGTCAGGGCACATGCCTGGGTTGCAGGCCAATATTTCTCTCCCTCTTTCTCCCTCCCTTTCCTTCTCGCTAAAAATAAATAAATAAAATCCTAAAAAAATAAAATAAAAAATAAACTAGACTTTGGGAAGTACTTATTTTATAAGATAAGTTATTTGCTTTTGCATGCAAGTATCTGGAATACACCAATTATTTAAATATAAGTAGATTTTTTTAATTTCAGGTACACAAACTGAATTATCATAAGCCATGTTTCATGACACACTCCATGAGTGGTTCATTTTACTTAGTAAAATAGTTAAACAAATCCTACTATACTCATTATTCCTGGTGACATTTTTCCCTTAAACGAAAGTGCAACCTCCCTCTGTTTGATTTTTACAGTAAATGGACTGACAGCTTAATTTCTATTCTTTCCAAAAATACAGGGGAGCAGGCAAGAGTGGAATCGGTATCCAAATAAAGTCACAAAACCCAGGACTTTGAAGCTGCTACTTGACTCCTATTTACAGTTAACCCAACAACACAAAAACAAATCATCCATCCACCCATCCTGTTTCTGTGTGTCACGTTCCTTGTACAAAAGTAAGCAAAGGAATAAGTCTGTAGGAATAAAAGCAGAGGCACTGGTTTTATTTTATTTCAGGAAGGCCAAAGGACATGGACTTCCATAACATCCCTGGAGCACGTGGCCCAGAGATAAGCCAGGGGCTCGCAGCATAAGCCCCAGGTTGAGGCTGGACATTTCTCCCGGCTTCTCCCAGTCACCTAAAGCCCAGCTAGCATTTACATCGCAAATACGAACTGCTATTGGCTTAGTTATCTAAAAGGCTCTAAATTTCAACAAAACTAACAAGTGCATTAAAACTATACAGTTTATAAAAAATATTTCTATACTGAACAAAAACAAAAATAAAAGACAATACCTGATAATACTGGCAAATGTTTAATTTTTAATTATTCCCTAAATTGTTATGATATAGAAACATAACTTGAGGAAAAACACATCAAATAGTGACTTAAAGCTCACTTACGTATAAATGAAATTAATTTTGCCTTAATTTCTGCACAAGACACAGAACCTTCTGGAAAGTTTAACAGGCATTATCAACGCAAGATTTCCGACTTGCACTACATCACTGAAGCATTTTCCAGTCTCGGTTCACTAGGTCATCAGGCAGACTTGACATGCTAGTAGCGATTTCCATTTCCTTGACACCCTCAACCCTGCACGAAATGGCACTCAGAATCACTCCCTTATTTCAGGCCCAGTGAACTGGCCTTGATGCTCACAGGCACCATCGCCCTGCATTTAAGGACACTGCCTAGTCCTGATGGCACACAGTCATAAAAGGAAAAGAACTTACACGTAGAAGCTGATATGTTTTGTACATAAAGACTGTGCTCACACAAAAGGCCAATTAAAGACACATCCTCAAAGCATCTTCAAAGCAAACAGAAGCTACTTTCTTAGGCTTATGTTGTATTTCATTACAACACATAGCTTTTTCATAGTTTTAGAATTTTCCAAGTAAATACACCAAAGCACACTTTTTACCAATAACACATAAAAATATTATATCCATTTCCTAGCTAAAGCAATTTGGACAAAAGGAAATTTTAAAACACATTACACTAAGCCAAGTGAATGAATGACCACAATACTGCAGCTAACCTAGTCAGACAGAACGTCGAGAGACAATCAAGTTCAATATTTATATATTTCGGGGGAAGAGTTTTGTTTCAGAAAAACATTTGGTAGTTTCTGTTCAGTCACATTAAGAACATGGAGAAACTACCACTAAAACAAACTGGACTGAAATTCAACACAATGGCATGTGTTTTTCAACTTGTAATCGACACCAAGAAATAGTTCCCTTTGGTTATTAAAATCCTGGAAAGGAATCATAATTACCCCATCTGGGACTATGGCCTTTAAAGCACTTTAGATAGAACAATCGATTTCTAATTCCACTTTTCCTACTCATTTTCAAATTCCTTGACCAAAACAAAACAAAACAAAACAAAAACAAATAAATGCTTTCATGGATGGGAGATTTCAATCAGGTTTGTTTAAATCAAGTTATTTGAATTCAATTAAAAATATGCAGTAATAATCTACAACAAATTTTATTTTAAATTCAATTTCACTAAGTGAGGTAGGTTCCCCCTATATAGAATATGAAAAATAATTTTTAACCTCAAATGTGTACCACTTGGCCCAGCAACTCCACTTCAAAAAGCAACTCCAGTTGCACTCAGGAACACATGGCCACATGAAGGTCTGCGCAAGAACGGAGCAGCTCCATTCACAACACCTGGAACTGGAAGCAACCCAAACACCCATGAACAGAAGTGACGCACCAAACAGCAGCAATTTATACAATGAAATACTACTCAGCAGTAGAAAGGACTAAACTACTACACACGCAACAACCTATGGAAATTAGACTGAGCTACAGAAGGTAGACAAAAAAATAGTGCATGCTATATGATTTCATTTTATAAAGTAGAAAACTCAAATTAATCTATTATGAAAATATCAGATTGCTGCCTCTGGGTAAGAGGCAGGAATTGCCTGGGAAGGGGACATGAGGGAACTTTCTAAGAGGATGTATAATTTCTGTGTCTTTATAGGGGTAATGGTTACAAGTTTATATCCATTTGTCAAAACAGTACAGTTAAGGTGTGCACATTTCAATGTATTTTTACCTCAAAGAAAAAAACAGAAGCCTGCAGAGTGGAAATGAGTGGAGGTGTGGATTTAAAAAAATTACAGCAGAATTTAATCTATGTTAAAGCTGGGTGATGGGTATGGCTTTTTAAATACTATTTTATTTACTTTCTATATATTGGACATTTTCCAAAATAAAAAGCTTAAAAATATATATCAGTGAAATGCACAATCAACAATTTTTATACCATAAAAAATATACCTCTCTAAAACTTTCTCTGTCTGCAGAGGGTATTGACTGAAATCCATGGAGACCTCTTTGTGCCCGTGCTTCACAAGGAGAATTTGAAATGGGGCTCATTATTTCTCCCGCGCCCCTTGCTCCCCACCCCCAGCATGCCTCCCATCTAATGGGCCATCAGAGTGAATATGATATGCTTGTCTCAGCTACTGCCAGCTCCCAAATTAATTCTTCCCTGGCCCCTCAAATATTTATTTCCAACAAATACTGTTACCGATGGAGAATTCAGAGCTGCTGCATACTCTTGAGAAAACAACTGATTTCAGAAATCTCAACCGTATCTTTATTCTCACTACTCTCTAAAAATGGCGCTTTACAAGTTAGAGAAAATAAGAATTTACTGCTTTTAGATCCAGGTTTTAAATCTCATATTCAAAAATAAAATAAAATCTCTTATTCAATTTTTTAACTTCATGTTCTTATTTCTCAGTAGTCAGAGAGACATAAATTTTCAGTATAACAAAATCCAGAGACGAGTAACCATGGTCAATGGTTAGTTTCTCTACTGCAGACTGATATGCTCAGCACAAAACAGTAACTGCATGTCTTATTAGTTTTCTAGATTTTGCCTAAGGAAAGTCCTTTAGTTTTTCACATAACACATCCAAAGAATCAGAAACACCATACAGAGGCAAAGAATAAACTCCAGCACAATTGCAGCTATTTAAAGATATGTTAACACCCTCCTGGGTCACAAGAGGATTAGAAGTACACATGGGTACAGAAGCTTCTTGGGAAAACCTAGTAATAGGACTCAGTTATTGGTATCAACCAGTTCTCGACAGTCAGCATAAGATAAACACTCAAATGAGCTAATATTAAAAATCCAAAATGTATATATTTTATAACCTCTGCTTACAAATATTTCTACCTAACATTTTTTTATTTGTATATATCCCATGCTAAATTCCAGTGAAGAATTTTACAAGATGTTACATCAAAGATTCAGTGAAAGTTATTTTTGTTCATTTGTTCGTTCATTCATTCATTCATTCATTCATTCAACAAACCTCTGCTTGCCTATGCATACCAGTGTTCTTCTAGGTATTAGAAACACATAATAGCCCTGGCTGGTGCAGCTCAGTGGATTAAGTGTGGGCCTGTGAAGCAAAGGGTCAATTCCCAGGTGGGGCACATGCCTGAGTTACAGGCCAGGTCCCCAGTGCAGGGCACACAGGAGGCAATCATACATTAATGTTTCTCTCCTCCTTCCCTTCATCTCTCTCTGAAAATAAATAAATAAACTCTTTAAAAAGAAAAAAAACACATAACAACTGAATATAATAATAACAATATAACAGTGAACAAAACTATGCTTATATTCTAGTAAGGAGAGACAGGCTTCCAAGAAGGGCTCAGGGCTGAGGACACTGAGTGCCATGGGGGAGAACCCTTAGGAAAGGGCACACGGATGACCGATTTCACCCAGCTGGTCAGGAAAGCCTTCCTTGTTATAGTGACACCTGAGCAAGCCTGAAGGCTGTAAAGTTCCAGAGTTCAAGGCAGAGAAAACGGCCAGTGCAAAGGCCCCATGCCAGAGACCACCTGCAAAGTCAGAAAGTGGAGCCAGTGTGGCTACTACGCAGGGAGGAAGGGAGGGAGCAGCTGTGCGGGATGGGAAGGGAAGGGGTAGGCAGGGGATCTGGGCCTTTGTAGGCCAGTTCCAGGATCTGGGCATCTAGTGTGAGAAGACAGAAAGGCACTACAAGACTGCGAGCAGAAACGATCCTGATATTTTAAAAAGATCATTCGGTGTGAGAAGAATAGACAGTGGAGGAACAAAAGCTGAAGCAGGAAGACCAGTTCAATTTGGAGATCACAATGCCCTCAGAGGGATATTTTCACTTCATTTGTCTGTAGGTCTTGTTTCATTACACCACTTGGTACTCCAATAATTAAAATAGCAATCAACCGAGTGTTCTCTTGCTTGCCACTGGCTTGGGAGCTAGAGTTTTTGAGGGAAAGCAAAAGTCATTATATGTTACTTTTCAGGGTCTAGGCTGATCTTTTGGATTGTGGTTCCTGACCGCATGTAACCAATGTAATCTAATAAGTAAATAGGACAAAAACTGCTAGTTTCCCAAACATTCACCATTCTTGAAAATATTCCCTCACAAATATTTTAATGTGCACACTATTTATAAAAGATTTCATATTATTTCAGTTATTCAAGAGAAAATCACACATATCTATATGGTAGTAGTCAAAACCATTTAACTAAGATTCCTGAAAGATAAATCAAAATAAAAATATAATGCAAACCATAAAATCCACCAACATTCTCTGGCTTCTCTCGTGGTTAATTAATCAAATTCCTGTCATAATGAAGACAGGCTCTAAATCACTCCCCTACCTCTAATCTCCTGAAGTTTGGCAAATACGAAAGCAGCCTTGGCCCAACCATGCTGTGAGCACTTTCAGGTCTAAAACCCTAGGTTGATGGGTGCAGCCACTGTGGAAAGTGCTATGGAGTTTCCTCAAAAAATTAAAAATGAAACTGTCATATGACCCAGCAATTCCACTTCCGGGAATATATCCAAAGAAAACCGAAACACTAATTTGAAAGAATATATGAATCCATATGTTCATTACAGAGTTACCTACAATAGCCAAGATTTGGAAGCAGCCCAAGTGCCCATCAGTAGATGAGTGGATAAAAGCTGTGGTACATGTACAAATGGAATGCTACTTGGCTGTAAAAAGGAAGGAAATCTTACCCTTTGCAACAGCATGGATGGACCTGGAGATTATTGGACTAAGTCAAATAAACCAGTCAGAGAAAGATGAGTACCATATGATTTCATTTATTTGTGGAATCTAATGAACAAAATAAACTAACAAACAAAATAGAAATAGGCCCATAGGTACAGAAAACAGACTGACAACTGTCAGAGGAAGGGGTTTGGGAGTGCTGAGTGAAAAGAAAGGAATTACACACACACAAAAAAAAATCCTGATGGACACAAACCACCATTTGGTGAGTACCTGAGGGAAAGCGGGTATGGGGAGGGATTAGAAGCTAAAGTGGGGATAAATGGTGATGGAAGGAGGCTTGACTTGGGGTGGTGAACACACAATATACTGATGATGTATATTATAGAAGTGCACACCTGAAAACTATATAGTTTTATTAACCAATGTCACCCCAATAATACAGTTAAAAAATAAATTAAAAACAAAAACCCCACCTAGGTAGGAAAACCACCATACACCACTTACTTTTCAGGACTTGGAATCAAACTTGAATGTTAATTGCTTTAAGAATGTATCAGAAGCACATGCTTTCCTGCACACTTTAGTGATTTCATTCTTTGCTCCGAGGATGCTAATAAATTAAATCATCCTGGCTGTGTCATGAATCACAGCTGGCATGCCTGAATATTGCTCTTTGATGATGAACAAGCAGTGTAAAATAAGATGCTGATTCCACTCTTTAAAATCTCATTTTCAGCATCCTGTATGTTACTAGTCAGAATTTTAAAATAAAAACAAATGTTACAGTTCACTTTGGTTTTGCAAAAACCTCAGTCCATTTACTAAGAAAATGATGGCTTTTTTGCTTCCCAAATACCAGGCAGTATCTACAGTAGGGAAGGGAACTGGGGTGGGGGTGGGGAGAGGTTTTTAAAATGGATAATCCAGCTATTTGCTTAGCGAGGGGATTTAATGGGGTAGAATGAAGCAGGAACTGAGGGACCTTTACAACCACGTATACTATAGTCTATTTCCTCACCCTCACTGAACGGTGTCAAGAATTTGCCTCATTAAGTTCCACTAACAAGTAAGGAGATTCCCCTCTCTGGGGGCAGGCTTTGCTGTACTAACATCATCACTACGGGCTTCATCTTATCTGTCCCCTTCTCCCACTACAAACTCCCATTTCGTTTTTTTTACATCTTATACTGAAGGCATTCTTGCAAACTGCCTTTCCGGGATAAGAGATAGAAATAAATCAAGATTTCTTTCTCCACGTCTAAATTTAAATATAGCAGGCAGGCAGAGCGAGATGGTGAAAAGGGGTACGTGGGTGTTTATTACAAATTTTTTCAGTCTCTAGGAGAGAAAAGGATAAGAACAGAATACTAAAGGGGTTTGAGAGCCGTGAGTGATTGTGTGTGTGCGTGTGTGTGTACAGTCAGGACAGAGGGAGGAATTAAGAAGAGAGGGAGAAAAAAGAGATCAATGGACGCAGTCGCTCACCCCCACCCCTTCTGCCCCCTCCCTACCCCACTGCAGAGCTCGTTGCTTCCCAGAAAGCTCTACAGCCACTGGGCAGATTCTCGAAACCAAAGCAGAGCCTTAGTCCTGGGCAGGGAGATTGGGATGGGTAGGAGAGGCAAAGGGAAGCTATCCGGTCGGGAAGGGGCGAGGTAGCCAGCGACGCCAAATGAGATCGCCCGTCGAGATGCAAAGGCAGGGCCGGGCTGCCCGGACCCACCTGGAACAGAGACGGTGGAGGATGCCCCAGGCACCTCTGGCCTCTCCTCCTCAGTCTCCTCCCGCTGCCGTTGCTGCTGCTGCTGCTGCTGTTGGATGAGGCTGAGATCCGAGCGGCTAAGCTCGGCTCTGGCAGCAGCGTGGACGAGCCGCGCCTTCAGCAGCACAGCTGCCAGGCCAAGGAGCAGGGTGCACGGGACGCGCCGGCTGAGCCTCGCCATGGCCGAGAGCCAGAGGGCCGCGGCGGCATATTGCGGGGCTCCCGGCGGCGACGGGCGCCAGGGCTGCGGGCTGCGGCAAGCGCCCGCCCGCTCGCTCCCCCTCGCGTCGTCTGCCTCGCGCTCCCGCACCCGCAGGAGGAGGAGGCTAGGAGGCGGAGGGGAAGGAGGAGGGGGAGTTATCATCCTCGCGCACGTGATGCGTGGGGCGGAGCGGGCGAGTCCAGAACCCTGGGCCCCTTTCGGATGTCACCTGCGGCCCCGCGGCTCCGAGGAGGGGACGCCCTCAGTGCAGTGTTGGGGCGCGGTGCCGGGGGCTGGGCGAGGGGAGTGGCCTCCGAGGGTAAAAGAGAAAGAACTTTTCTGGGGGCTGTTAGGCCGTCATATTCTCCAGCCCTTACTGAGCCCGGGAAATTTTGCAGAAGATGGAATATAATTACCCCCACCTCGTCCCAAAGTAGAGGGATATGTTGTACATTGATTACCCTCCTACAAATCTTGACGCCGCAGCAGCGGATAGAAAGCCAGAGTACTGCCTCACAGCCACCACTGATTAGGAATTAAACTGTAGCTCTCCAGATTTTTACTCAAGTTCGAATTTTTGCTCAAATGGGATTTTTTTCCTATATAAAATATTCTGAATTACATTTCGTCTATTTGTAGCTGACACTTTTCATTTGTTCGAAAAGTATTTTACTAAATGAGTACTAGGTGCTTACCACGTACCAGCATTTGGTCAGGTGTTTGGAATAAGCAAGTACAACCCCTGTAGTCTAGGAGTTTACCACCTGTTAGGGCAGTGGAACGTAATCCAGTGCGGTGGCTGCCGCTGGAGAAACACTGCAATGTGCAGAGATCTCAGAGAATTGGGAGAAATGGACTATGTGGTATACGGAAGGGGCTGTGAAATACTGTGGGGTGTGGGGTTTAAAAAAGAATGCGCTCCACGCAGAGAAGGGAGTAAGCAGGTCTACTGAAAAGAGCTGTGTGTGCGCGTGTGTGTGGTCTACATGCATGCAAAAGCCCAGAGGGGCTTAGAAAACAGTGGACAACGATTATGACAGAGTGGCTGTTTTCGATTGAAAAAGGAGAGTGGAGATCAGGTCATTAAAAAAATAATAGCAAACACTTCTATAGAAATTACTGCATGGCAGGCACCATTCAAGCACTTTATATATGTTAACTCTTGTAATAATCTTGGGTGCTATATAAGGAAATTGAAATTTACACTGCAAGTTATTATGAGGTGGTGAAAGAAATTAGTCAGGGAAGGGAATTGCTACTAGTATGCATTTTAGAAGGATCACTTTCCTATCAGTACAGAGGATGGATTACAAAAGAATACTTTGGAAAAGGCCAGTTTAGAGGTGTTTGTAAAAATCCACGAGAAGATGCCAAAGGCTTGTAAGACGAGGAAGTAGAAGAAAGAAGAGGGAAGTTCAGTATTTAGGGCTAGAATCAACAGAGATCTTTGATTGTTTGGGCTGGGAAGGGAGGAAAGAGATGGATATGTCTGGTATGACACCCAAATTGCCAGATGAGATCCTGAGTGGCTGTTTATGACATTATCAAGATTAAGTGATAATACAGACTGCAGAATAAGTGATAAGCCACACCTTGTTCATTTGTAATCTCTGCATTTAGAGCACCCATGTCACGTATTGTATAATGTCATTGTGATCTGACTGTGACATCGCAGCATCCTTTCCAATCACAGTTGATTCAGCTGATTTGACTGAATGGACAGTACCCTTCCACCCTCACCGTTCTTATGTGCTCCTCCTGACGTTTCCACCTTGCTGGGAAAGAACCAACTTCCCAGTGGTAGGAAATTATTCTTTGTCATGGGTGTGGAAATAGTGCCTATATAACCATAAAGTAAAATAATAATAATAATAATAATAATAATAGGCTTTTTAGGTACATTAGCTCATTGTATCCTCAGAGCAATCACACAAATCAGCTTGCTATCTTAATTAGCAAATAGAAACACTGAAGGTCCGAGAGGCTACTGATTTGCTCAAGGATACACTAATTATGTGTAATTTTACCCTTCTGCCCAATTTGAAAGTCTTACAACAGCTTGTATTGCTTTTTAAAAGTGAGTTTTATACGCAGCAAACTATGTGGGCAGAGTTCTTTGGAAAATAAATGCCAGAGAGAGGCCCTTACACTGAGCCCCGGTGCAGTCAGGGCTTTGCTTCACCTGTGCGAACGCGGGTGCTGGGGGGAGGCTGAACGCAGAAAGCCTTCATCAGTCCCATCAAGCTGTTTTTGTTTCATTTTCTTCCAATTTACCCCTACCGCTGGAGAGAAGAAAGGAAAAAAATGGAAACGGCTCCAGAAACCTGACTGGCAGATCGAGAGGAAAAGAATGCCGCCAGGATCTCTGTCATCCTGCTGCCCGGTGGCCAAGTCCTCACTAATGTATCAGCAGCTGACCTTCTGGAGGCAAGCCGCTGATTCTATGGCCCCCAGAAAGGCGGGGGGGGACAGCAAATCCTTCAATACTATGGACTGTTGAGAGAGAATTTTGTCAGTCAAGATGGATTTTAGGCAGTTTTTAAATGCTCCATTGCTCATATAGCTTATATTTAATTTCTGTGCAATAGACAAAAGCCATATTATCTGATGCAATCAGGCCCAGTAGTCGGTGAATCAAAAAAGTTGGTAAGAGGCATAAAAATCAATATATCTTATACATTTCCCAACACCCTTAGCTTTGATTATATGCCCCCTCTATGAGTTTGCATGACATCTCATATTTCCCCTTAGTACTCCATTTAAAATTGGTATTTACTCGCCCATATCCGCACTAGTGTAGGTTCCTCGAGGGCCAGAGCCATCACGTTCACAGCTGTGTCCCTAGCTCCCCTTACAATGTCTAACACTGTTTAATGGGTTGGTGAAATCAGTAAGTAAATTTTAAGAGGAAGAACTTAGTTCTGGAGGAGGGCCCTGGAATCAGTGTTCTGGTGTCCACCATTCACATCACTCACAGCTGAGTGATTTACCTAAGACTCTAGAACTCAGTTTTTTTAAAGATTTTATTTATTTTTAGAGAATGAGGAAGGGAGAGAGAATGAACCCCCTACTGGGGACCTGCCTGTCCCAGGCATATGCCCTGACTGGGAATCAAACCAGCGACCCTTCGGTTCACAGGCCAGTGCTCAATCCGCTAAGCCACAGCAGCCAGGGATCCAAGCCTGTTTTTTCAACTGGATATTGGGAGAAACTGAAGCACCTAAAGGAGGTAACAAAATGAAATAATGTGAAATACACAAAAGTTTCTTGCTATGAAAACTGTTTGGTAAATGTCAGCTGCTACTATCTTTTGGTAATGTTATATATGGTTATTCTGTTTTCCTTACATGTATTTTATAATGTATATAAAATTTCACGTCCTATGGAGTCCATTCTCATTCTTCTTGGTAATTATGCTCTATAAAATCACTGTGCACACTAAATTAGCACACACTGAGCCACTGCTCCCAAGAGGAATATGGTTAGTTTCCTCTGATCACATTTTTATCAACCCTTCAATACATAACCTTGCTGTGTATGTGTTTCTGTTTAAAGACACCTTATTTATTATATGTTCTTGGTTCATTAACGTTGAGCTCACAGCCAACGGCACTGCAACTCATGCCTGAAAGAAACTTATCTAGCACATGTTTTCTCTGGAAGGCACATGACTGCCTTCCTTAGGAACACTAGACAGCACTTCAGCACTACAAAATTAGGGGTTATTTTAAACAATAAAATCACCAACAGAAAGTACAAAACTAGAAAAAACGAACTGTCATTAAACAGACCGTAAGAAGGACACTTCCACCTACAGTGACAGCTGAAAGGAAGAGTTTCACCTTGTTTGAACTCAGTTGGGGATGTGCATGTTGGCAGCACAAATTTTTCACTGCTCTGCACATTTTGGGAAAAACTGTGAAAGTACTGATTCGGGGGTTTCAAATACATTTTAACAAATAGGCAAATTCAGAAATATGGGATCATGAATAATGAGGATCAACTTCATATATGTGTGTGTATATATGTTTGTGTGATATATATGGTAACAAAAATTGGATACAATCTTTTGGTATAGGTAAGAAAGATTGGATAAAATAATATAGGGAAGCCAAATAATTCTGGGAAAAAAATATAAATGTTATCAAGAATTGTGGCAGACCCTTCTGTGTGGCATGGGCCCAGCTCCCACTCGGAGATGCACAGGACCCACGCCCACAGATAGGTTCCCTTGTGGGTAATCAGATTTGCAATATACCTAAGCTATTTTGAGGTTTGCTCTTTGCTAAAACCCCCTCACCTTGCAAGTACTTTGCAGGCCCAGTGTAACCGGCTGCCTTTTCATTTGCTAATGTCCTTCTTCTGTGATGTAATGAGGGGCATTGGCTCCTTTGTTGTAACCAGGAGAGTGAGGAAGAACCACCTTGGAATGTGAGGAGATAAGATTAGAATAAAGGCCTGTTGTGGTGGAGGCCACGGCTTTTGCTCCTCTTGAGAGAAAAGCCATGATGTTGTCCTTATTCTGCCACCAGACTCGGTAGTCTGCGTGTATGTTTTATTTCATCCATAATGACACAGCCTCAAAGAATTAAGAAACAATCCACCCCTGCAGTTTCGGCTCCAGGCCTGCCCCAGTGCCAGGCTGGCTCCACACTCCTCCCACCCCCGAAAGCCCCAGGGCCCACGCTAGCACCTTTGGGCCCAGTCTTCAGGGCATCCCCCATGGTCCCAAACTTCAGGCCTGCCCCTGCACAAGAACTGCCCCTGTGGCTTTAGGCTCCAGGCCCTTCTCAGCACCAGACCAGCACACACAGATCCAGACTCCAGGGAATCCAAGGTCAAGGACAGCCTCCATGGACTCAGGGTCCAGGCCTTCCCCCACCATCAACATTGGCAAATCAATCAATGTGATATACCATATTAACAAAATAAAGAATAAAAATCATATCACCATCTCAAGAAACGTTGAAAAAACATTTGGCAAAACTCAACATCCTTTAATGATTTAAAAAAAAAAAACCTCTCAGCAAGTTAGGTATGAAAGGAATATGTCTCAACAGAATAAAGGCCAGATATGGCAAATACACAACTAACATCATACTCAATGGTGAAAGCTGAAAGTATTTCTTCTAAGATCAGACACAAGACAAAGACGCCTGCTCCCACCACCTCCATTAAATACAGTACTAGAGTCCTAGCCAAAGCAATTAGGAAAGAGGGAGAGGAGGGGGAGGAATGGGGCAAGGGGGCCGGGGACAGAAAGAGGGAGAGGGAAGAAGAGGATGGGGAAGGGCATTGAAATCTGAGAGAAAGAAGTATCATAAAATTGTTTGTATTGTAGATGACATGATCTTACATATACAAAATATTAAATGATTCCACCAAAACTGTTAGCACTAATCAGCAAATAGAGTAGAATTGCAGGATACAAAATGAACAAAATTAGTTGTTTTTACACACTATCAATGAACTACGTGAAAGAAATTAAGAAAATTCCATTTACAATAACATTAAAAGAGAAACCTTAGGGGAACAATCTGTGCAGTGACAACTCTAAAACACTGATGAAAGTAACTAAAGATGTAGACAGATGGACAACTGTCCCTGTTCATGGGCTGAAAGAACAAATATTGTTAAAATGCCCACACTCCCAAAGCCATCTATAGATTCAATGCAATCCCTGTCAAAATTCCAGTGGCATTCTTCACAAAAACAGAAAAATGTACAGGAAAAAAGCAATCCTGAAAGTCATACAAAACCACAAAAAAATGTGAGTAGCCAAAGCAATCTTGAGCAAAAAGAACAAAGCTGGGAATAGTACACTACCTGATTTCAAACTATAATACAAAATTCTAGTAGTCAAAACAGTGTGGTAACGGTATAAAAATGAGCATACAGACTAGTGGAACAGAGTAGAGCCCAGAAACACATCCACACATTTATGGTCAATTGATCTTTGAGATAGAAATTGGAGATCCACAAGTTTCATGGGAATAGTGTATACTGCCAGTTTGGTATATGATAGAGTACAAAAGAAAAAGCATATTGGACGAACAAAATTTTACCAATACTCAGCTGCAAATGTGCTCTGTCGGGGGCGGGTGGGGGGAGATGCCTCAGTGTGGAGCCATGAGCCACAGAGAATTATTCACAGAACTGTTTGAAACCAAATGGAGTTTGCCCAGCTGGATTTTAACACTGCTTGGGATCAGTGGCCTCTTCTTTTGTCCTTCTTTAAATCAGAATGTATATAACTGTTATCACATGCCTTTCCCAGCATGTTATGTTGGGGGCAGGTAACTTGTTTGTTCAGCTTCACAGCTCCACATATGGAGAGGAACTGCACCCCAGGACAGAGCAAACCCAAGCCTTACCCATACCCAATGTAGATGACGAGACTGGGGACATTCCAGTTGAGGAGGTAAGCCTCTTCTAACGGAGTTTCCAGCATTTGGCCATGGTGTGCCTAGATAATATTTTCTCTCATCATCCTGTTTGGAGCTCACAGAGCTTCCAAAGTTGTAGGTTGCTATTTTTGATCAAATTTGGAAGGTTTCTGGCTTCCAATGTTTTGTCTGACCCATTTTCCCTCTCCTAAGACTCCTTTTGTACCTAGTTAGATTGTCCTATGGGTCATTAAGACTCTTTTTTAAAATTTATTTAAACCTGATTTTTATTATGAAGTGTATCATACACACCAAATAGTGTATAGAACATATAAAGAATAATTTTAAAAAATCTAGGTACCCACAAGCTTCAGAATGTTTACTGTATTTTTGCCATTTATCCCCCTTATACCCTCTTCCACCTCCACCCCCCTCTAGCTCACTCCCCCTGCAATGACCACCCTGTTGTCTGTGTCCATGAGACCTTTTCTTTTTTGCTCCATCCCTCCACCTCCAACCCCTACCCCCAACCCAGACCTGTCAGCCTGCCACTTTACCCTTTGTTAACAGCACGGATGGACCTGGAGAGCACTATGCTAAGTGAAATAAGCCAGTCAGAGAAAGACAAATACCGTATGATTTCACTCCTATGTGGAATCTAACGAACGAACTTAACTAACGGGCAAGATACAGACTCAGAGATTATTTTTTAATTCCTTCCTTCGTTCCTTCCCTCCCTCTCCTCTGTGCTTCAGTTTGGATGAATCCTATTATCTACTGAACGCAACTCTTTTGTGTTACCTTTTTTCAAATAATTAACACTGCCTCGTCCTCTTCCAACCATGTTGTCTGACAAGGTCCGGGCATGGAGGACTCGAGTTCAAGGAATT
>PVKU01013242.1:0-30153 GCA_004027475.1 Anoura caudifer | reverse complement strand
TAGACTTCCAGGAAGTCCAGGAAGCTCAGAGAGTCCCAAAGAAGGTGGACCCGAGGAGGAACACACTAAGGCACATCAGAATTCCGTTACCCAAGATTAAAATGAAGGAGAGAATTCTAGAAACAGCAAATGATAAGGGCACAGTCACCTGTAAAGGAGTTCCCATCAGACTGTCAGCTGATCTCTCAAAAGAGACCTTATAGGCAGGAAGGGGCTGGAAAGAAGTATTCCAGGTCATGAAAGTCAAGGACCTACATCCAAGATTGCTCTATCCAGCAAAGCTGTCATTTAGAATGGAAGGGCAAATAAAGTACTTCCCAGATAAGGTCAAGTTAAAGGAGTTCATCATCACCAAGCCCTTATTATATGAAATGTTAAAGGGACTTACCTAAGAAAAAGAAGATAAAAATAGGACAGTAAAAAGACAGCAAACTCACAGGTATTAACAACCACACCTAAAACAAAAGCAAACTAAGCAAACCACTAGACCAGGAGCAGGAACACAGAAATGGAGATCACTTGGAAGGTTTGCAACAGGGGAGTGGGAGGAGGAGAGAGGAGAAAAGGTACAGAGAACAAGTAGCATTGATGGTGGGTAGAAAATAGACAGGAGGAGGGCAAGAATAGTGTGGGAAATGTAGAAGCTAAAGAACTTATAAAACAGGGACATGAACTAAAGGGGGGAATGTGCGTGGGAGTGGGTGTGCAGGGTGGAGGGGAATGATGGGGAAGAAATGGGACAACTGTGATAGCATAATCAACAAAATATAATTTAAAAAAGTTCTTATATATTTCTAGATTAAAAAATAAGCATAACTACATTTGATTATGAAAACATAAACTCTGAAGGAAACACAAGAGAATACTAACAATGGTTACCTGTGTTGGAGGAATGATGAATGGGAAGGATGGAAGCCAAGGATAAAAGAAAAATGTTTTTACTGTATATCATTTATTTTTGTTTTGATTTTGAAGTATGTTAATGTATTTTTGTTTAAATGTTTAAATAAAATTTGTTAAAAATCTACAGTGGTTTACTGTTGCCTATTTGCATTCCAGATCTTTAATTTGGCATTTAAGACAAATCACAGTTTAGCCCAATCAAGTTTTCCGTGATTGATTCCAACTAATTTCTCCCCACCTCTACCTCCAGCCCCCACACACACTGCCATCCCTAGAACCCCTCCCTAAAGACAATCACTGTTAACAATGTTTGCTTCAGGAAAAATACATAATAAGCACATGCCTACATTTATATGATAAATATAATTTTTCAAAAATTGTACATGTGATCATATTTTCATTTATGACATTTTTACTTTTTTAATTTATTGATTTTAGCAAGAGAGTGAGACATCAATTTGTTGTTCCACTTATTTATGCAATTATTGGTTGCTTCTCGCATGTGCCCTGATGGAGGAGCGAACCCACAACCTTGGTGAATCAGGATGATGCTCTAACCAACTGAGCTACCCAGCCAGGGCCTATGGCATATTTTAAAGAATTTTCTGTAGTTCCATAAGAAAATTCTGTAATTTTTATGATTTTTTCCATTTATTTATATATCTTATAACTTTTATACATCAGTATTTATAGGTTTTTTAATGGTTAGCTAATATTCTATCATATGGATACATTATAATGTAACTTGTTATTTTCCTTGCCAGACATTTAAATTGTTTATACTACAGCTGTTTTTGGAGCAAGCTATGCTGCAATAAAATAACGTGGCAGACTTTTGTTACCTGAGAGCAATTGTTAGGCAAATGTTCTGTGCACTTAAAAATTTGGTTGACATTGTCAAATTGCCCCCAAAAAACGTTTTTCATGTTCTGCTTTCAAAAAGTATGTGAAAAATACTCCTTTCCTCATATCTCACCAATATTGATTTTGAAAGTCTTAAAAGTTGCACATGGGCAAAAAGTATTTTTATGTTTAATTAGCATTTCCCAAATTATGAGAATGAGCATGGTTTTATGTGTCTGTAGATATTTATATTTCTTTTTCTATGAACTCTTCTGGTTTTATAGAGTCAAATAAACCCATCTTTTCTATTGCGACTCCAGGGCGTAGGGCTGTGTTTAGAAAGGCTTCTCCGCTTCCCCATGACACACACGCACACACACAAAAATCTCCTATGTTTTCCCTTAGTCTCTCATGCCTCTTTAGTGTCTTTCAATGTTTAGATCTTTGATCTGTCCAGATTTGAGGGATGGGAGAGGGCTGGCATGTCCTGAGAGGTTACCTTGTCACAATTTTTTCAATGTTCCAGTACAACTTTCTGAACAACCTATATCTTCTTTAATCTAACTTCCAAAATTTATTATGAATTCCTTAGGTGATGGGTCTTGTCTATTCTGTTCAATTCATCTAAATATCTCTTCTCACCTAATACTGCAACTAAAGTTACTATAGCTCCACAGCACATTTTTTCATCTGATATGGCTGGCCCCTACCTCATAGTCTTTTTTATTTTATTTTTTCAGCAATTTTGGCACATTTAATCTTCTAGATGAACTTACAGGTTAATTTGAGCGAAATAATATTTTTCTAATGTCACGTCCTTCTGACTCTAAATCCAGTGTCACATGAAATCACATGAGGGCACTAGGTAATTACTTAGTGGATCTGAGATTAATTAGATCCTCGTGGACATTTCCAGCCAGATGAGCTGTGTGAGCCATCCGAATCTGTGGCATAATTGTGCAGGTCTCCTCTCACTGTGAGACACACGAGACTTACGTGGGTGTCAAGAAAACCAGGCGCAGCGCAGAAACTAAACAGTCCTCCCATATCCTTCAGGAATTTTTAATAGAAAAATTAATCATTCACATCCTGCCCACAGTGAGAGTGGAGCCCGGGCCACAATCAATACCACCGCTCATGTGTGCTGGAGGCTGCGTGTGTCTCTGGTGTAGGATTCCTGGCCCGTGGCCATAACCAATACAGGAATAAATGCCATTTAATTCCACCCAGCTGTTCCTGGAGCTTTCCATGGGTGGGTCTGCTGAGGGGTGTTTCATTCAATTCACAAGAAAAAAAAAATGTGCCCCTCAATTGCTTGGCACAGAGCCAGACTTGCTAGGACTTTCCAAACACACCACTGTGGGGGAGAAGCCATGAAAGCTGTTCACATCACAGACCAGCCAGCCCAAAGCGCTCTGCCGGGGCTCTGCCAGTTTGCTGCGGTGCTCTGCGCTCGCACTTCATTTCTCACTGAAAATCTAGTGCTTTGTTTTAGTGTAAGATCTTCCTAACATAGGAGGTCAAGAACACATCTTTACCTGTTTAAATAAATGGGGCCATGGAAATGACTAAATAGAAATTACACTTTACATGGATTAACGGTGACATTAATCTATGTAAATTTGTGCAATGGAAGAGAATGTGAAGTTCTTAATCTGAAGATACAAATCTCCTTTTGCTTGACAGTAGGCTACCGAATGGATGTGTCCATGTGTCATAGTTGGGTGTTCGGGTGCCAAAAGAGCAATTTCAGGTTCTGCAAAGAGTAGTCATTTCCAATTTCCCATCATATAATTCCAGTATTATACTTCAAAATTATCTCTTTTCCCTTAAAAAACAAATACATGGAAGGGAACCTATGTGGTTTGCTGCTTTGTTGTTGTTCTGTTTTGCTTTGATACCTTCCAAGATTATGTTGAGGGGTTTAGAAATGGTGCACAATATTCAGCTTTATACCAAGAAAGTGGCTAGTGTGGCCAAGGCCACGTGGCATAGTAGGGTTCAGAGATTCATGAAACTAGAATATGGTTAAGTGGTCTGGGGGCAGCTGCAAACCAAAGGCATCCTGCATTTTTGCCTCAGGTAGGCAGAAGCTATATGGGGAATCAAAGGAAAGAGAAGGAATCCTTCTTGAGAATCCACTTGATAGCAGGTGCATATTTGATCATAATTCATCTTCATCACACCCTGCTTTGAGTCTGTCTCACTATTTAAGTTAGCTGTGCGCATTTCAAGTCATTAGTCAAACTCTTAACCGTTCTAACATGGAGAACCCACAGGCTGGCTAACTCATGTTTCAGAAGAGAACACATACTTGTGGAGCATCTCCTGTGTTTCAGAGCCATGTCCAGACGCTATTGGCAGTTACCAGCCCACCACATTAACTTCACGGTATTTAGAAGCTGTATTGATTTACATCCTGGATTTTTTTTTAAACATTCAGTTAAGAATGTATCATCTATGACACTTAGAGAAAGGAAAATTGTGGATTTTTCCAAAGGAGAAATTTAAAACACAGAAGAGAATTTCTTCTGCGATCTAGATGCTCCAACTGACAGGATTTTAGAATTTTCCCAGCAGAGGGGATTTTAGAATACAACACATCATAGGAGGGGATCTTCCTTCCAAGGAACGTACTTCAAACAGCAAAGAGCAAGTTGCCAGAGAGAGTCTGGCTTAAATAATGGTTGACTATTGCTCAGCATCCATTCAGCCTCATTCTCTGTGATTCCCTATTGCAGAGGCTGGAAAACGGAAGCCTACATTTTTCAGACTCCTCAGCACCAGGGTTCTGAGTGCCGCCTAGGCTGTGGCCCTGGGATGCACTTCCATTTGATTTGGAGTGAGGGAGTGAAGCTGAGAACATCTTCTGATGACCGTTTCTACTGATAAACAAGGACTTAGCGGAAAGTGGTGGCTTCCAATTGCTCGTCTCCAGCTGTGAGGGGGTGGGAAAGTGGTTGTGCTCCCTGTGGCCGTGGCTTCCTGATCCCCTAGACAGTGTCCTCTTAAACTCAGCGTTGCTGGTGGTCACAGCTGATACTTGCTCCCCACTCCTTTCAACGGCTTTACAATGATCTAATGCCTTGTATTAAATTTTTTCTACTTAAAATACTTAGAGTTCTTTTTCCTTCACTAAACTTTTAAGGGTTTAGTGAAGGAGCTTATTAAAAGTTTCTTAAGGTCCTCTGAATTTAAATGTATGTATTTTTAATATATTTTCTAATCCTCACCTGAGGATATGTTTATTGATTTTAGAGAGAGAGGAAGGAGGAGAGAGAGAGAAACATTGATGTGAGAGAGAAACATCAATCAGTTTTCTCCCATACATGCCCTGACTGGGGATCAAACCCACAACTTAGGGGTGAGCCCTGACTGAGAATTGAACCTGCAGCCTTTTAGTGTACGGGACAATGCCTCAGTCAACTGAGCCACCTGGCCAAGGCTATATTTTTTAATGTTTTTATTTATTTTTTAATTTATTGATCTTTACAGAGAGAGAGGTAGGAAAAAAGAAAGAGAAACATCAATTTGTTGTTCCACTTATTTATTTATGCATGCATTGGTTGATTTTTTTCATGTGCCTTAACCAAGTATTGAATCTGATGCTGTAACCAAATGAGCTACCTGGCCAGGGCCTATATTTTATTTAAATTAAAAATTAAACTAAATTTATAGTGGCATATAATGTGCCAGCATATGAAGTATATGCTGGTAATGAAGTACCAGCAAGGAGAAAAGAAATGAATTTAGTATTTTTAATTCACTCCCTTATAAGCAGTTTGATTCTAGAATAATTAGAAGGCATACAAATAATATCTTTATTTTACATCTACAGTCATTGCTCCACTTAATCCTTATAGAAACTCCATTTTACAGAGGAGAAACCCAAGGTTTAGAGAAGAAAATTGTTTAACAACATTGTAGTGGACAGAATAATGCCCCCCAAAGAGGTCCACGTCCTAATCCCCACAACCTGTGAATGCATTACCTTATCTGCTAAAGGGGCTCTGCAGGTGTGATAAAATCAAGAATATTGAAATGGGGAGATTAGCCTGGATTATCCAGGTAGGTCCAATGTAATCATCAGAGCCTTGATAAGAGGAAGGCAGGAAGGCCAAAGGAGGAGATGGAGGTGTGACAACCACATCAGAGGTCAGAGAGAGAGAGATTTGAAGATGCCATGCTGCAGGCTTTAGGGATGGAGGATGCAGCCAGGAGCCAAGGAACACAGGTGGCCTCTAGAAGCTGGAAATTCTCCCCTAGAGACTCCAATAGAAATACAGCCTGCTGGCCCATTGTAGGCTTTTGACCTCTAGAAGTATAAAAGAACAAATTGCATTGTTTTAAGCCACTAAGTTTGTGGTAATTTGCTACACAGCAAGAGCAGGAAACTAATGCAAACATTTAATAAATATTTGTTGAGATCCTACCACATGGTTCTGGGATCCACAGCTGTAACAAAACCAAATGCCCCGCTAACATTCCGGCTTGCATTCTTGCTGGAGTTAGGCAGAAGCAGGAGCCAGCCCCAGTCTGTCTGTCTTGCAAGCCAATGCTCTTTGCACTATTCTCTGTTGCCCCCACTATGCCAACCTCAAGGCAGATGGGCATGTCTGTGCCCCTCCTAATTCTAAAAAAAAAAAAAAAAAAAAAAAAAAGTCTATTCTTATTCCTAACTGGATGCTGATAAATTATCACAAAGCACCTTTTCTCATTTGTTGGGACCTGGAAGATTGTCTTCCTTCTAAGCACTATTGTGGTTTTTTTCTACAAAGCAGGTTTTCCCCCAAGGACATCCCTAGACCTTTAGTTCTCAGGTTTTTCCCTGAATATGGGGTGCTTGTTAAAACATCCATTTCCAGAATTCCAATTCCGTGAGTCTGGGAGGGGCCTGAAGTGTGCACTCTCACTGCCCAGGTGATTCTGAGACAGGCACACCAGAGACGTCACTTGAGAAATACTCTTTCGCATAAAATTATAGAAGAACCCTTGCTTTCCGAGTCCTTGGAGGCAGTGCCTCCACCTTTCCAACCGCCTTAGTTCTTCCAGCAGAGTTTACAGCAGACGTCCTTCTCCTGACTATACATGTTTGGCGGGGGCATTCGAAAATAACTCCACCCCACCATGACTAATACTAGGGGTTGTGTTGTCCTGTATTTTCTTTGTGGTACAGTCATGCTACTAGAGCTATCTCTCTTTTTAATATTATCATAATATCAATAATATTTAATATTACTACTGATCCCATTACTCTTTTGCAAGTCATGTTGAGGTAGTCAACACAGTTCAGCGTTTTCAGACATACGCCAGTAGGACTAGACTTTTTTTTAATGTAGTTTAAATTCAATTACAGATTGTTTTACTGAAATTGCCACCTACTGGTTTGTGGTTTAAGAAATTCCTTCTAAGTGATAGCTCAGAGGCCAACTTCACTTCACTGAAAACAAGAGATTACATGGGCTTCTTTTAGATATTTACAATATTTCATTGAACCAGAGAATTTTATTGCTGCAAAGAGCACCCTAGAAATTATCCAACCTAGTCCCATCATTTTGCAAATGAGGAAAATGAGGTTTGAAAGAGAGAAGTGACTTGCCCAAAGTTACAGTGTCCTTTGATGCAAATACCGTATTTTTAGGACTATAAGATGCACCATACCATAAAACCCTCCTAAGTTTAAGAGGAGAAAATAGGGGGAAAATTTTTGAAGCAAAAAATGTGGTAAAATATTTAATAACCTGTGACCCTGCTCCACCACCGCCCCCCCCACCACCACCACCACAGCGAGTCAGGTAAGCTACGTTCGGACTATAAGACGCACCCCCTTTTCCTCCAAATTTCAGGGGGAGTGCATCTTATAGTCCAAAAATACGGTAGTTAAGGGACAGAAGTGAGACTAGCAACTGCTTTCCTGACTCCTGGTCTATTCAGAAGCTCAGTCGCTGTCATTTTATTTTTAAATACTCTTATGGCACTTTTGTTGCTTTCTGGATGAGTTAATTTTTTATAGTGGATAATCTGGAGAAGATAAATTTAAAATACTCATATTTTGTTTTGCTATTTTCCTCTGTAAAGAAGTAGATCTAAGACCTTTTCCATGTTGACCCCAATTTTTCCCCCTGGTTATTCATTGTTCAAAACAGGACCACTAAGGACTTAGAAAAGTTTTTGTGGGTTTCTCCTTTGTGAGTCTCACCCTGACAACTCTCCCATTCAAATAAAAACAAGGCTTCGGGGGTCTGAGTGAGGCCCGCCCGGCGCACCGCTGACCTCACTGCATCTTGCTGCACTGTTGAGCACATCAGATCCAGCTCTAAGCCCAAATCCTCTCTGCTTAGCCTCAATGAAATGATTTCACACAACTGACTCAAGTCAACTTCCTCAAACAGTTGTTAGGGCAGGAAACTCCACAGCCCAGAGTAGGGACAACAAAGGTGGTGATGTAGCAGCTGGGGGCATGGCGCTGTGGCCACAGGCAGACGTGGCATGGGTCCAGCTCTCAAGTTACCACGACTCTGATTTGGATCCAGGAGCAAAAGCCTAGAAGAATGAGAACTCAACTCAGCGTGAAACTGGGAGTCAGCCATCCCGCACAGTCTAAGAAGTGCACCCAAAAGGCCCCTAAGTCTTCTTATCTGCTGAATTCTGGCCTGAATGTCTCTCCCCTGTCAGTGAAGAAGCAAGAGAAGAGCAGTGCTGGCAATCTGAACATCAGACTATACCCAGCAAGTCGGTATCAAATGGGTGGAAGGAGTTCTCTTCCCATCAAAAGTGAAAGGGGTGGGGGTAAGGAGGGCCAGAGGACACGGTGTGGCTAATACTGGTCTGATTTTACCTCTGTCCTGACGAAGCCACACATCTGAAATAGCCAATACAGGACTCCTGGTTTTAGCTCCGACATGTACAGCAACCACACAGAGATTATCTGGACATGAAGCAGAGCAGGAAACTGACGTGGGGCAGGGGTTCTCATTGTGTCTCTTGGCAGCAGGGCTGACAACAGTCAGAGGTAGAGGTAGCAATTTTGTGGGAGAGGCTTAAGATAAGCGTTGTGTGTTTTCACATGTCTTTTACAGATTTGCAGCTCAGGCAAATCTGGCCCTTACATTTATTGTTGCCTTGAATTCCAGCCCATCTAGGACAAAGTAGTCTTGTTTGATTATATCCCACTGGAAAATTGGTTCAATGTCTTGCTCTTCCTCTAGAACACAGCTTTTCTTTGTAACAAGTTATTCATTCACTTATTTATTCTTTCGACAAATAATTATTTCTAGGTACTGGCACTTGCTAGGTGCCTGGGATATGGTGGTGATTATGGCTACTTTCATAAACTTAAGGTCTTGTGGGGCAAGCATACAAGCGAGGAAGTCAGGACAAGAAGGAAGACCAAATGTTACAATAAGGCTGGTAAAGGAATGAGCAGCTGAAACACAGTCCTGCCTGCTTCCTCACATATAAAGTACAATGATAAAGATTGTCTGCCTCTGAGGCTGCATGAGGACCAGATGAGACAATGTGGTTAAATGCTTTAAGTTTCATGCCTCTTTAGTTGTACTTCCCAGTCAAACCCCCTGTTGGAATAATTAAATGTTCCAGAGAAAGATTTACGAGAACACCCCTCTTATTTTGAGAGGGTAGGCTCTCATCCCAAAGGCGGCCCAGACATCCCCCACCACATGCTGAATGAAGAATCTGTACTGGCCTCGGTAAATGAGACACTCCCTGCAAAGGCCCTGCACCTCTGTGCGTGCCTGTCCCAGAGCAGGCTGGGTTGACACAGGCAGGCGCCAGCACATGCGAGGCACCAGAAGGGCCACGTCCTTCAGGCCTCAGGTCCCTAGGAACCACCTGCCCCTCCTCCACAATCCTGGCTTCCTGCCTTTCACTCAGTATGTTTCATAGCTCTGATTTTACATTTGTGTGATGGTTCGATCGGTCTCTGCCCCCTCGGGTAGACAGTGTGCTCCACCAGGACAGAGCCCACGGCTGTGCTGCTCACCATTGTTTGCTCCAGGCCCTGCCCAGGACGGGTGAATAGCACTGCGCAATTGATGTTGCCTGAATGAATGACGGAATGTGCGTTACTTACTTTGACTTAGACCCTTTGAAAAGTATCACTTTCTAGTTGAACAATAGTTTCCACTTGGCATTTTTCAATAATGAAATCCCTATAAGACTGTTCCTGGGAGAGAGTACAAGCAGGCTGGGGCAGCGTCCAGAAGTGAACGCTCAGGTTGGAAAGGGTCAGGACAGCCACCCAGGGACCTTTCAAGGGCCTGGAGCAGGAAATTCTAGAAAGAGTTGTATAGCCCACCTCTGGCTGGGAATGTTTGCAGGAATGAGGGAGATACCTCCTTTTGAAAACAAGACATTTGATGCCCTGTAGTACCTTGAGAGGCAGCTGGGCTCAGCACCCTTAGGTAAGGAGGTCCCTCCTTGAGGGGGCCTTGCTGGAGTCTCCAGCGTGTCCTTCAGGGAAATAGTAAATACTCTTACCTTCTAGTGTCTGCTTTTGTGCCCTGGTGGTATGAAGTAGTTTTAATAGGAATATGTTTTGAGTATGTGTGTTTTCCCTTGGTGCCTGCTGATCCTCGCAGAGGCTGTAAATTCCAAAACCCAAACACAAGAAGCCCGTGTCTGGCAGCAATGATCCAGCACTTGGGACTCCACTCAATGTCTGCGTGAAGAATATTCTGGGCAAAGAGCAGTTATAGCAGAGTAGTGGTAAAAATAACCATCACTGTCTCAATTTTCAACTAAATATAACTCCTAATGGCTAAAGCACTATTAGCTAATCAGACTTTGTTTGACTTCCAAAAAAACAATCTGAAAATCAATATTATCTGTGATATACAAAATCCATACTACCCATAACATAGGATATTCTGGGCTGCTGTGCATTTAGTTGTTCCATATCATTCTCTTAGAATTTTGAGTGTTCATGTCTTCTCCATTATGGCGTGAAGGGAGAGTAGAAGAAACAGAAGTTACTGTATACTTTTGTCTGTAAGAAACTATGCATTCTGCCCTGGCTGGTTGTAGCTCAGTGGACTGAGCGCAGGCCTGTGAAGCAAAGGGTCTCCAGTTTGATTCCCAGTCAGAGCACATGTCCGGGTTGTGGGCCAGGTCCCCAGTAGGGGGTGCGTAAGAGGCAACCACACATTGATGTTTCTCTCCCTGTCTTTCACCTTCCCTTCCCCTCTCTCTAAAAATAAATAAATAAATAAAATATTTTTAAAAAAGAAACTATGCATTCTGTATATCATAAAAATATAATGCCAAAATAGTCTATAGATAATCTAAAGAGAGTCTAATAAACAGTGAAGAATATTGTAGCCTTTGCTTCAGATGAATGTTCTAGGAATAAACAGCAGGGTGAAGGGAATCAGAGGCTGGCCAACTGGCGCCCAGATGTTTTTGCCGAGCTGGGGGAGTGACAGCGGAATCATTGACAAATGGGTTCCTCAGCAGACAGTTGCCCAGTGAGAAACTGCTACTGAAGAGGAAGTGATGGTGATTTAGAGGCTCCAGGGTTTAAGGGAAAGGGCCACTGAAGCAGGAGAAATAAAGCTAAAATTAGAACAGGTTGGAGGAAGTTTAAAAGCAAAAATCATACCCATTATGGTTCCTTTTCAAACTTCTGGTGAGAAACTAAGATGACTATCATGCCAGTGAGATCGCCTCACTCAGGAGTACCAGAATCCACGCCACTGCTCCCAGGAGAGACCAGGCTTTAAACCGCCACCCGGCACATTGTAGGCGGAAGATGGACTAGCCTGGGCCTCTGTCACCCATTTAAGCCCCACGACATTTTCTGTCATAGCACCAAACAGGAGTTATCACTGGAACTTACATATGTGGTTATTTGGTGAAGGTCACTCTCCCCCATTAAACTGCTAGTCCCGCAATAACAATATTTTGTCCTTTTTGCTTTTTGCCAGCCATTGCTTCCTACATTGCCTGACACATAGAAGACACTCATTTATTAAATAAGTGAATGAATATATCTTACTTATCTTTCCCTTTTTCTCTTCTTTCCATCTTCCTTTCCTACTCAGTATTTCTGGTTTTTCCCCATCTCATTTTATTTCATTTTCAGATCAAAATCAGAATGCATCTCAACTCTTCCACACAATGTGTCTCTTGGTCAACAGCTCTACATAAAGCTAGGGGTAGCTTCCTTTGCCTGCAAAACTCACGTGTGTGTCACATCAAGCACAGACTGGACCCTCAGACGTCCCTACACCCGCAGTCCCTGGGTGCAGCAGTATGCACGTTGCTCTGGGTGCAGACTGGAATCAGCTGTTTGGATTGGAATTGTACTTGGGTACCTTGCTAAATGTGCCATCCTACAGGAATTGCTTAACTTTTCCAAGTTTTCACTTCCTCAGCTGTAAAGTGAGGATGGCAATGAAACCAATCATCCCAAAGAGTCATATGATAGTGGTGAAATGACAACCATAAGTAAGACACTTATGACCTTGTCTGGCACACAGAGAGCACTAGGAAGTATCAGTATTCTCAGTGAACATAAAGCCTAAATGTGGACTTTTTTGCAATAAGTTCACAATTTGTACCCCAAAACTTGACAAAGAAACCCCTGTCCCCTGCTGCCTGTCACTGCTTGTTGGCACAGTCTCCTTCCCCAGCTATTCAGGAAGCAGGAATGTCTGCTCTGGATCAGGGGGTCTGGGTGGTGGTCCTGGAGGGGTATAGTAGAAGGTGGAAAGAACCCAGTGAAAATCAGAGCTCAATGGCCAATTGTTATTCCAGGGCAGAGATTTCTTTGTCTCCATTCTTGGCTTTCAGGCAACACAGCCTGAGGCCCTGCCCTGCATCTCCAGGAGGCAGTCTGTGCCCAGGAGCCACGGCCGTCATTTCCACAGCTCTCCTCTCTGAGAGTTGCCTTTCCAAACACCAGCAGGAGTCGTGTGGTTGAATTCCTGTGTCCCTGGGAAAAAGGAATGCTTTATAACTTTACTTTAAGCATCCAAAGCTTTCTCTCCAAATTTGGGGGAAGGGGAGGTTTCTGTGACAGGCAGCTCAGCCAGCAGAAATGGTTGGGGCCTTGGCAGGGAGAAGAGGTAAAGAAGCTGCCTGGAGCAGCTGGGAGGCCGGAGTGGCTGCACTCACCAGCCACTGCATGGAAGGGAGGCTTTTCCAGGGAAACAGTTAAGGCAGCATTAATGCACTGTCGACATATCTGCATTTTGCTCTTCAGACAGCCAAAGAAATCAGGATGACAGGCAGCCTCCCCTGCCAGGGAAAAGCAGCTCTTTGCAAACCAGATTAGAGGGTTGAGAGTGGGAGGGATATGGAGGAGTCATTCTAGACACAGTTCTATTTGTCCAGGCTGTGGGAAGAAGTAGGAAGAAGGCAGAACTCCAGCATGTCTCCACGTGGATGGCCCCTGAGGCTTGAAACTGGACAGATGGATGATGGGACCAGCAGTGTACACAAAGCCATTGCACAGCTTTCTGGGCAAGGGTTGTGACTGCTGAGATGGACACTGATTTGTCAGGGGCCCCTGGGCTGTTCCACTCAGAACCTAGGAAGCAGAAGTGCTGGGAGAGGGTGAATGAGGCTGAGGTCGCCTGTGTGCAGAGTTATACAGGGAAGGGAAAGCTGCATGGGGTTTGCCTGGTAGGCCCCATCTCAGGGCTGCTGCCCAGGGGCCGTGCCTGAGAGCAGGGGCAGAAGGGCAGGGACAGCCCAGAGCTGTGTGTCCAGGCTCACGAACCATAGAGCAAGAAATCTTGAGGATTTTTCTTGTGTTTGCTGCATGGAATAAAACTCTTGCACAATTTCAGGGCCTCCTTTTTCACAGTTGAGCACAAGACAGGAGTTCTGTTCCCCTAAGGTTGACTCAAAATTTCCAGTTTGTGGTAAATGAGGAAAAAGGACCGTTTATCCTCACCTTCCCCACCAGGTTTCTCTTCTCTGGGCCTGACTTCAAAAACACTTCTGTAATTCTCACCTTTGAAATTAACCTGATTTAAAAGTCCATACCAATTTTTTTTTAAGCTTCCATTGAGAGAAATCTGTTTTACCAATGGATGTCTAATGAAAGATGCAGGGGATCCACTTGGAAACATTTTCTTAAAAGTTACCCCTCTTCAAAGGAAAGAGACAATACTGAAAACCCTGGAAATTTTAACATTGGACTGTTTTCCAAAAGCTGCAAAATAATTAGGACTCCAAAGCCAAAGTTCTTGGGGAAGGAGGCCCTCCTTGACCCTTTATTTACGTGGAAAAATAAATTGATTTTCAGAAAAGAAGCTTTGATTTCTGTGGTACCCCTAGGTACTACCGGTACTACTCGATTACTGCTGTTCATGCTCCAGTACTGCTTACTACCAAGCGTCAGTGCAACTGTTAATATCACTGTTAAAGTTACTTTAATTGTTGTGAAAATACTCTAAAGCTATGCTTACTTACGCAACCATATACACTTAGGGCTTCTTTATTTTCTAGGCCCAAGACTCCCATTTTACGAATGCATTATGTTGACGTAGCATTGTCCAGTTTTTACAATGCTTTTCAGTGCGTTATCTCACATTTATTCCTCAGAATGGTCCTCTGAGACCAGCAACGCCAGCCTTATGACTACCTCCCACCCACCCCCAGGTCACAGCATGTCAGACTGACTTGGTTCCTCATCTCCCCGGCTCAGCTGTCAGCTCTGTGGACCACGTTGCCCCGGGACCTAGCCCAGCACCTGAAATGTAGTAGCAGTCAAAAATGTCGGTTCTATTAGAATAATTAGACTTCAAAGTGGAAAGCCCACTGGACTGAACTTTCTCCTTTTCATTGAATTTTTGGGGCAACACTGGTCAACAACACGAGGCAGGTGTCAGGAGCACAGTTCCACAGCACGCCATCTGTACACTGTACCGCGTGTTCACCGCGGTGATGGACGAAGAAGACCTGACTTGGGTGGCAAGCTTTCTGATTTTTGCTTTTGTTCTTAACTAGCGTATTTCTTGAAAAACACACTGACACGTGTGGTAACAGATTCAAGTAAAAGGGCATAAATTGAAAGCTAAGGCTGTCTTAACCTGTCCACACCCCAGTCCCCTCCCAACATATAATGGCTATTGTGGGTTTCTCTATGTTCCTTTAGAACTTGCTATGCACACTAGTACACTTCTATCTCTGTGTGCCCTTAAAAACTGAACTCACACATGGGAGCAGGTTCTTTTCTGGCTTGTGCCTTGCTTTCTTTCAGTTAACCATGTGTGTTGGAGACCTTTAACGAGAACACACAGAGCTCGGTCTCATTCTCTGATTGTCCATGTAACCAGTCCCCCAGTGATGGGTGTCTCGATCATGTCCAGGCTTTGCTGGTACAATGCTACAACGAGCAACATTAGCAAGAATGTTACATCATGCGTGGTCGGTGTTTTTCATGTTTATGAAGTCAGTTACTTCTCACAACTATCCAATAACACAGAAACTATGATTACTCCGTTTTAGAGATGAGAAAATAGGCAGAGAGATGTTAAGTAATTTGCCAAAAGTCAGATAGCTAGTGAGTGGTGGGGCACAGATCTGAGTGCAGACAGCCAGCCTGCAGGACCCACCCTCTAAACCACATACACTGGACTGCGTCTCGGTGTTTTCCACTTGGATTAGATCTGAAAAGCCAGGACACACGTTGCCGCTGGGGAAGGGGAGACCGGAAGGACTTGTGCCCACTGTTGCACAGCGGGGTGGGGGCAGAATGGGACTAGAAACCAGGTCTCCCGATCCCTAGAGCCTTGCTCATTCCCTGACCCGTGGTGATATGCCAGTGCCTTCGGAATGTTTTCTCTTCGAATTCCCGAGTGCTGCACACTTACGACGTGAACGAAGAGTCCACATTGAGCAGCGCTTTAGGAAAAATCTTTCAGAGACATGGGGCTGTGATGAATGCGTTTGTTCCTCAGGGTCAAACGCAGGGTCAGACCCTGCGCTGGTACCGACTGCGGCAGAAGCAAATGTTACCACAGAATATCCTGGGTATAAACATGTATTTTTCAGTTTCAAGTTTAGAGATAGATTATGCCCCATTTTATTCAATGTTACCACACACTTTTGGCTATTACCGTAAAGAAAAATGTGTTAAACCATGGATGTTTAGACTCAAGAAAGTGTGCCCAGTTTAACTCCGCGCAGCTACTCATCTGCCCCAGAGAAAGTGGCGTGGAACCAGCATTCTCCGCCCGGGGTGGGGATTGCGCAGCTGCACTCCATACCTGAAACCGCCTTCCCAAGTGCTCAGTGGCACTTGAGTTGTGAGCAAAACTATTTTCAAGCACCCCTTGAATTGAAATAGTTCAAGAATTTCCCTCAGATCCTCACCCCACCCTGGTCCTGACTCCACTTGATTATGGATAACTTAGATGAAATGGCTGGAAGCCTGCAGAGAACCATCTAGCTCAGCCTTTCACCACCACAAGGCCTCATGTTGCCCAGTGCTCTATTGTCTTCCAATCATCTTGCAACGTATAACTTTCTGTGACCCCCCCATGCCCACCCGATGAAAGCAGGTACTGTGTCTTTACTCTTCACCAAGACAGGGCTTGCCCCACAGTGGAAGCTCTGCAAATGATTGCTGAAGGCTTCCCTGTTTCTGTCATCCTAAAATTTTCTATGGTCCAGCTGTTGCCTAGGGAACCTGAGCTCTTCTAGCAGTTTGGAGGCTTGATGAAGAACCAGGTCCTTGCCTTTGCTTCCAGAAGAAAGGCTTGAGACTAGTTTCTGGGCTACATACTTAGGTTTGTAACATTTTCTTTATTCATTCATCAGTTGTGCACCTATTATGTTCTGGGAATACTGGCTGACACTGGGTGTACAGAGATAGACAAGAGAGACAGTCTCATGTGGATAAGATATAACACGGAGCATATATATGTATATATAATCAAGCAATGAGAGACCACTATACTATGTATGTATATGCATATATGAGGTCTGTCCAGAAGGTATCCAGCCATGTTATATGAAAAATAGAGATGTTCATTGGAGAAGATACAAGATATAAGAAACTTTGTACAAAGGACAATGTCACCTCAGTCCCCTTCAAAGTAGGCACCCTGGGACCTCACACGGTTCTCCCAATTGCCATCACCTGCCCCATCGTGTTTTCCTGAATCTCACTGATGGTCTGAAATCTCTTCCCTTTCAAAGGTGATTTTAGTTTGGGGAAAAGCCAGAAGTTGCAGGATGCCATAACTGCAGTGTAGGGGGGCTGAGTCACCTAGGTGGTTTGATGTTTCACAAAAAAAACTGCATGAGATGAGATGCATGAGCAGGTGCATTGTTGTGATGAAGCTGCCAATCACCAGTTGCCCGTAGCTGCAGCATTCCGAATCATATGAATAGTTTCTGTGGAGGAAAGTTCAAGCTTAATGCAAAATTTGATGCAGATCTGTTGCTCTACTTGTTCAGTCATTTTGAATGTGATGGCCACACAGTACACATGCTCACTCAATGGCATCTACCACCCCTACTGACTAGTACAGTGAAGTCATCATTGTTTACACATGCGCATTCCAGTCCACTCTCCTTGGCTGCCAGGTTACATTGATGTCATGCAAGCCATTCTTGTTATATTAACAATGACTGGACTTTTCCCAGACAGACTGCATATAATCACAAATCCAGTGAGAGACTACTATACTATATATGTATATGCTATGTATATACTGCTGTATTATGAGAGAGACTGCCCAAGAGATGTAATTGAGATCAGAGAAGATGTCTCTGAAGAAATGATATTTAAGCTGAAAGCTAAAGGACAGGCAGGTTACAGTTACTAGCAGAGGCAGAGGGGAGAGAGGGCCACCAACACAAGACGAAGCTTGGCATGGGAGAGGCATCTGGTGCCCCACATTACATCCTATCCACTCTTCTCTGTTTCAGCCATACCTGTGGTGGACAGTCCCTGCAAGCTCAAACTCACCTCCAGCCAACAGCCACCCACCTCAGGCATCTGAGCATCTTTCTGCTTTCTCTGATAATGCCTCAAGTGCAGCACACAAGTACAGGGGTATTAATCCCACCTCGTCAGACACCTCTCAACTCGGGGGACAGGAGCTGGCTAACAAATCCCCCAGTCTGCCTCCTTTAGGTTCACCTCTCTGGGATGCATTATTTTCTTCTCAGGAGGTCCTAGTAAAGTAGAGCCCTGTTGCCCAGAACAGCAATCTCAAAAATGCACTCATATTTTTTTCTCTTTCTCCCTCTTCTCATGCCTTTGCTCCTCAATCATCCCCCTTTTGCACCTAAGTCATTTTAAGGGAACTCAATCCAGTATCCATACACATTAGAGAAGCTGAAAAAAGGTCTGAAAGGAAATCAGCAAGGAAGAGAACAAAGCAAGATGAGGCTGGAATTCTAGGCTGGGGACAGAATGTGCAGAGTTGTTGAGCCAGAAAGAGAGTGTCACACTATGTGCCTGCAGGTAGAGACTGCGTCAGAGTCGATGTGTGACCCAGGAGGCTCTGACAGTTGTTCGGGCAACGGGATGGTGGCTTGTACTGTGATGTTGACAGCGGTGATGAACAGAGAGGGACAGGTTGAGATATTTAAAAGTAGAATGGTCCACACTTACTAATGGATTGGGTTAGAGAAAGGAAGGGATTAGGATGATCTGGCTTGAGCAGCTGGGTGGATGATAGTAGATATTTAACTGAGAATGAAGTACAAGGGGAAAGAACAAGATTAGGCAGGAAAATCAAGAGTGCAATTTCTTACTCATAATATCTGAGGCGTCTGTGTGACAGCCAAGCAGGAGACATCACATATGCATTTGGATGGACGAGTCAGGAGCTCAAGGCAGTGGGCAGAACTGTAGATTTGGGGGTCAGCTGTTTAAATGCGATGTTTAAACCAAGGCACTGGATGAGTTCACATGGAGGGAGAGAATAGTCAGAGAAGAAAAGAGAGCCTGTGATGAGCCCTGAGGAACTCTAACATTTGGAATGTAGGTAGGGAAAGAAGAGGCAGCAAATGAAATTAGAAAGGAGCAACCAGAAATATAGGCTTATGGTACCACACAGCCCAAGAGAGGAGAGTGTTCAAAAAAGGAAGGGTAGTCGACTGTCTTGAATGCTGCTCAGAAGTGAGATCATTTGAAGACACAGAATTATCATCACCTCTTACACCTTTCATCAGTGTTAAATCACCCCCAGGCCAGGCATCTCAAGTGCAACAAACTTATTCCTAAAAGCAAGCAGATGACTTGAGGCAACAACTGAAAACTTTGTCTGGTTAGAAGACATTCATCTTACTTACAGATCCTTAGACCTGTGTGCTCCATCTGCCTGAACCTCTCTCCTTCTATCTCTCCAAGTCTATATTCCCTTTCTAATCCACTGTACTTCTGGCTTTGGTCCAGATCTTTGAGTTCTTCTGGCCCCACGGAAGCTATTAAATTAGGTTTCTGTAGTAATGTATTAATTTGCTACGGCTGCCATAACAAATACCATATCCTGTATGACTTAACAGAAATTTAGATCACCATTCTGGAGGTTAGAAGTCCAAGCTCAAGGTGTCAGCCTGGTTTATTTCATTCTGAGCCCTCTCCTTGCATTATACCTTGCTGTTTTCTCCCTCATCTTCGAGTTGTCTTCCTCTGTGTGTTTCTGAGTCCTAATCTCTTTTTATGAGGACACCAGTCACACTGGATTTGAACCTACTCTAATGGTGGGCTCGTTTAACCTTAATTACCTCTTTAAAGACCCCACCTCCAAATACAGTTGAATTCTGAGGTCCTGGGCATTAGGATATCAATACCTGAATTTTCAGGTGTATTCTTTTTTTAAACTTTTTTTTTTGTTTGTTTGTTTACACTATTATAGCTTCCCCACTTTTCCCTCTTGGCCCACCTCCACCCAGCCCTCACCTCCCCCTCCCTCAGGCCGCCACCACACTGCTGTCTGTGTCCATGGGGCCTGCATGTATGTTCTTTGGCTCATCCCTTCACCTTCTGTCATCCAATGCCCCCCACCTCTCCCCTCTGACAGCTGCCAGTCTGTTCTATGTATATTCTTTTCCCAGGTCTCAGCCATGATTTTAAGAATCTTATCACCATAGGCCTACCATTCCTGGGTGTCCAGGTCACAGATCTATATAATTATTCAATTTCTAAACTCTCCCTCTTAACTTTCTATTTTTTTTCATTCATTGCTTTCCTTTTTCATGTAATCTTTGAGCTTTCTTTGTTTTGCTATTGAACCTCGCTATAATCACTCATGCTTAAAAGTGCTCCACTGTTGGCCTCTGAACAGTTTATTTATAGGGTACAAGGACTGGTCCCAGGAAAATGCACTGAGGTATAGGGGGCCTTTCTCCACTGATACTGAGTGCTCTATGCCATGGGAGGTTAGCTTTCTAGAACTCTTCAGTTTAGACCAACCGGTGATGGCTAATGCTCCAAGACTTTACTTGTGGTAAGGAACAAAACTGTTTATATCACGGCCATCCCCTGAGAAGACGGGAGCATGTAGTTATAGAGGCTGAAAGGGTCCACATATTGCCGCCAGGTTTTCAGGATGATCAGAGACACTCTCTGTTGCTGAAACCACCCCTCATACGTGCAACTAAACTAAACCCCCCTTGGGTTATGTCATTTTCATTAGCTCACTCCTCTGTTCAAAAGTTCTTAGTGTCTCTAGCTTATTTCATCTAGTCTTGGTCTTCTTAAAGCCTTCCACAGCAGCACTACCGTATTACCATCTGTATGATAAAGCAGCTCTCCACCCTTGCAGCCCTTTCTCCTCCTGCTGTGGAAGCTGACCTTGCCCCTTCCCACCTGCCCTGTAGTCCTTACTCAGAATGCCCTCCTCAGTACAGGCCCCTCCCCTTTGTGGACCCCTACCTGCCACGATACTCCAGGCTTCACATTATTCTCTCTTTTGAAATCCCAGAGCCTTTGATAGTCACCTGTAATTTAACCTTTGACCTCACCTTGATTTTTATTCCCATTCTGTGCATTAGTTTCTCTATTCAAATTATAAAGTCCTCTCTAGTCTCACTGCCTGCCACTGACTAGGTCAAGCCCTTACTGCCTGTCACCAGGATGATTTTAATAGCAATTAACTGGTATGTGATAGCCCTTTCTCTGCTTAGAAATCCTTTAGAAGCTCTCAGGATAAAGTTCATTCTCTTAACTAACTCATATAACCTCACACGCTCCAGATTTGCTGTCCTTTCCGGCCTCATGTCTCCCCCATTTTCCTCCCGTAACCCTGCACCGCTCTTACCCCAGTCACACAGAGCCCCTTGTCCCTGAACCTGCCCTGCTAACTCACACTCTCACCTGCCACGCCTGGAATGCACTTCCATACTTCACCCAACCGATCCCCATTTGTTGTTTCCACTTGACAGGAGTAAAACCTCCTCCCAAAAGGCTAAGCCTCTGGTCTGTGCTTCCAAAGCAGCCTATTCCTACCCCTTCCAGCATTGCTTGGCCTGTTCTGTAAGTGCTGCTTCTCTTTAGGAGCAGGTGCTGTGTCTTTTCTGTACCGGTATCCCCGGTGCCCAGCATCACAACTGGCACATAATAGTAAAACATCCCGTAAATATTTGTAAAGTGATTAAAAGAATTAATGAATTGTTGGTTTCCTGCCTGTTGTCTCTCCTTCTTCTAATTTATGCTATATATTTGCTGCCATGGTAACCTTTTTATTTAACAGATACCTTGTATCTTTCCCACCCAAAGCCACCAACAGCTCATCAGAGCTAACAAAATCCAGCCTCTTTGATTTAGAATTCAAGATGCTTGGCCATCTCATCCCTACTCAGCACACACCTCAGTTCTACTTGCTGTCTTGTAAGGACATCTCCTTTGCTTTGCAGACTCTGGTTATTGGCTCAAACCTGAATAGTCAGCCTGGAATGATACCGTGTTTCCCTCTCTCCTGTGTTCTCCTATTAACCTCTAAGCCCAAACCTCAGGTCAAATCCCATCTCCTCTATAAAAACATTCCCAGATTTCCCCACTGCCTGAGTCATTATTAATCTCTCCCTTCCTCTACTTCTATAACAATTTGATATCTAATTACAGTGTTCATTGCCGTTTGCTTTATATTGGGGTGAGGGATGTGAGTGTTACCCACTAGATCATGAGCTCCTGGGTGAGAGTACCTAGAACATAGTTCACGCTCAGTAATTGCTCCAAACTAGAATCTTTTTGTTAGAAGAAGGTCTGAGTTCCAGGTTGGCTTCGATTCCAGGCTTGGCTGCTTCTAACCTTGGGCAGGTCCCTTAACTTCTGTTGGCCTCCCTTGCCTCCTCTCTACAATAAGACTAATCGTAGCAGGCTTGCTGTGAAAATTCATTATTTATTATTTTGAAAGTGCCTTGAGATCTTTAGAGATTGGCATTTCCATTTTTGTGGCATCTTTCTTGCTAGAGCTTGCAATTCTTTTTAAAGAAACATGCAGAGGAGAGGCATGGACTGTTCAAAGAGCAGTTTTATTTTGTTTTTGTTTTTTTTTTTTTCTCCAGAACCTGAAATAATTACATCCTGTATTTCAGACAAGGTCATTCTTTATCCTTATAATAAATGAAGTCTTTAAGAAACCTGCTTTTTCCCACCAGCGACTTTAAAGTGATTACAGTATTTATGTTGAATTATAAAAAGATGAGTAAGGATTCTATCAGGCAGAGAACAGAGATTTCCCTGAGGGAAGATATAAATGAATGAAATGTTTAAAACATACCAGATGTAAATGACCTTTACAGAAACAAGTGTTCTGGTCAAGACTAGTGGTAGAAATGCTTACTTGAGTGATTTGTTCATTTGAAGACATTCAAAACATATCCAAAAGTCAAGGGCAAAGGGAGCAAAGTCATTGATGTAACAACTCATGTTTCATATACATTAACTCGTTCAATCTTCACTGTATTCTCAGGAGATGCTCCAGGAAGGTCTTATTAAACCGGTTTTATAGTCGAGGAAATTGCAAGCCAGTGTGATTACGCAGCTTGTCCAAGGCCAGTCCCTAAGTGGTGGGGCCAGGACTCCCACTCACCCCTCTGCATCTCAGCCCCGGTGCTCCAAGCCCTGCACACAGGACACCGAGGCTGCCTGAAGATAGGGTGGGAGGTCAAGGACGGTGGGGACTTCAGAGAACTAACTTCCCAAGCCGCTTCAAGTCTCTCTTCTCAACCAGGCCCCTTGGCTGCTCTGCATAAGGCTTGGCCTCTTCCCAGATGCTAGTGTCCCCTCCATGTGTAGGTGAGCTTTATTTCGCTGCCCCCTTCACTTCAGTCAGGGTTTCCCTCTCCTCCCATCACCTGGCTGCTGCATGGAGGTAACTAGAAAATTCTGAGCAAGGAGAGGGTAATGGTGTCAGAACCCAACACACCCAGCAGGCAAAGGGTAGCATTTAGGGGGATCTCAAGTTTGTACCCAGAGCTGCTTCCCCCATAGTTCTCTGAAGAGAGGAGTGGCACTCCAATGGCAGCTCCTACAGTCTGAAGGGACCCTTAAAACATGTCCATGGCCCACATATGAATCTCCTAACTTCACATCCCTCTCTGTCCAAGACCCTCTACTGAGAGCGGAAGTGAGTGAAATGGAGAAGAAGGAGTTCAGCCTCTGAGTCTGGAGCGGTGCTTCCATCTCAGAGAAGGAGAGGCAGCTGCTCCCCATGGCGTGCTCTCTCTCCCGGGCTCCCACAGCACTGTTACAGCTCTTGCAGCCTTCCTCACCTTGGGCTGTGGGTTATGGTTCTCTGTGGACATATCTTATCCCTCTTATTGGATCATAAGCTTATTGAAAACAGAGAACATGTTTACTTGTGGTAATAGTAATGGAAAGCATTAATTATTCAATATTAAGCTGAGTGGTAGGTATGGTCCCAAGCACTTCCCACATCAGGTGTAATGAGTCTTTGCAACAGCCCTATGAAACAGGTATCATTATTTTCATTCAAATTTTATAGCTGAGGAGATAGAGATGTAGATAAATTATTTGTCCTAGATGTCACATCTGATAACATCAAAGCCGGGACCAAGAGGGAGGTCCTGTCATCCTTCTTCTCTGTACCCACTGCATGACCTAGTAGGACAGTCTAATGCTAACTGGCTTACAGCAGGACCCAGAAGCCCACGCAGTGGGCTGTCATAAACATTTACGTGGTTTAAGTGACTTGATGTATAATTCGGTTTGGAAGGACATAGAAACAGCTAGTATTGGCATGGCCAGGACCCTTGCTAAATGCGTGGTGCATCCAATGGCTCTTGCAGTGTGCCGCACACACAACCTCAGTGTCTGTCTCTCCCTCGCCCTCTCCTCTTTCCCTCTCCCATTTCGTTCTCTCCCCAAAACAAAACGTCTTTCTTTCCTTTCAATTTATATACTGAGGACACTGGGTCACTCTACAGTTTTCTCCACTAGGATTTTGTAGATCATTTTATATAATCCTCATAACAATCACATGATCAATCTTATGAGGTAGGTCCTATTATTACCTCCATTTTGCAGGTGCGATAAATGTGGCTCCGAATGATGAAAATTTTCCTTAAGATGAGCTACAAATGTGTAAGTGAGGACACAAACTGGGGTCCCACCAACTGAAAGACCCGCTATGCTCCTGACTGCCAGGTCAGGCAGCCTCACGAATGGCCTTGCCCAGAGAGCATCTGCCACTTGGATGCCAACCTCTCTGCCGCCGTTCATCTTACTATTTAGCTGAGATATTAAAGTAGTCTAGTGCATATGTGGTTTATGTTTATTTGCCAGTTTTATGAAGATCATAACAATAGTCAGTATTTGACTAAGGTATAGCCCACACATTCTCTAAAATGACAAAATTAGAAATGTGTCTCAAATAAATCAGGGACATCACAATTTTATCATGGGTAGTCAATTTGCGATGTTTTTAAAGTAAAGTTCTTTAATTCATAAGTTAAAAGGTAAAATATATAAGTTTGAAAAGGATTTAGATGAAAATATTAGATCTGTAGTGATTTACAAAAGAAAGCCAAAAATATCCATACTAAATACTCCATCTTTAAAAACTGTGAATAAAAATAATAAATGTTTATTATTGAACATTTGGAAAAGTTTTTAAATTCAAAGAAAGTACAAGCCACCTACCACGGTCTAACCCTCAGGTGCCTCACCTGTTGGGGCTGACATGGAAGACCAGCGAGTCTCTTCCACAGTATGTGGCTGCAAGGTGAAGCCTGGCCTGCAGGCAGCGAAAGTCTGATTTCTAGTGTGGAATCTCTAGAGAATTTTTCAGAAGGGGTAGAGCATACGCTCACAGACACTGGAGAAGGGAACACTTTTGCGATGATAAAGTATCAAAGACTAATGAGGGAAGAGTCATAAAATCTGGAATTAAAATCTGAAAAAGACAAATAATAAAATACAGATATTGACACTAGTAAGAACAAAAATGGGGGGAAATGAAGAAATTGAAGAATAAAGACAAACCCTAGCCTTCTGCAAGGTCACCTCTACCCCAGGCACCAAGGTCAGGCTGGGGTCCTCTGAGTAAAGATCTGCTGCCGCTGGCTTGATTCCACCCCACCCGCTCTGTCCCGCTTGCCAGGGAAAGAAGACCTTGCTGACCCCAGTGCTGAGACCTGACAGAAATGATCGGTGTTCAGCAGTTTCCAGGACAGATGGAAGCAGTCTGACATTGCCCCGCTACTGGCCCTTCTCCAGATACACTTCCTTCTGGAGATAGTTACATTTTTAAAGGTAACCGCATGTACATCTGTAATGTAACCTGTGGTGCTTATTATGGTATTTAATGAATGGGGTATAACAGACCAGGGTTTTATGGAGAAACCTAATAAGCAGGCATACTTGTTTTTTCATACCAAGACTGCTCCACAGCCTGCTTTGCTGCCTTCTGTTAGGTCATTTCTGCACTCAGCCACCAACGCAGGAGGTGGAGACAGGCTGTGTCCTTTCTTAGGAGCCAAAGGTGATAGCAGGCCCAGCCCCTAAGATGCCTCCTGGTTGGTCTGAGTTTTAAAGTGAGACTTAACCACACTTCATTTTTTAGTTTTGTTATCATTACTTTTGTCCAGGCAAAATAATCAACCATAAACTAATTTGGAGATTTTTCTGTTAAGAGGGAAGAAGAAAAGCAAGCTATAGCAAAACGGAGCTGAGCAGGAAAGGGGAAGAAGTGGAGGGAAAGGTTTTTCTCCAACACAAGTGACATCTTAGCCCAGAAGACTCACTGACACCAGAACGAAGGAACAGTCTCTTTCTCCTTCATGGCCCCGGCCCAATTTACTTTTAAAATTTTGTAGCTTGGCATGGTTACAGAAAGGTACCCTGGCATACATAGTTATATTTCTTTCTTCCAGAAAGATTTTGATCTTACAGTTTCATGAAGTACACCTATAAGATCTAGGCCTAAATAAAATAACTGTTTACATTTCTTTAGTTCTCCTAATCTCTATTCACGCATGCACTTACTTTTTACACGATTCTTACCATTGAGTAGATACAATTTTGTGTTGCACATTGTTAACTGGGTGTTTCTCCTGGAGATTTTGTTTTCAAGTGATCAAGTATGGCTTGGGACCCTATTCTCTAGTTCTTACATTTCAGAATAACAAATTTTGATTTTAAAGGGATATAAGTTATAAAACTGAGTTGTGAGAGTTGCTTCAAATGGAACATCTGCTTTATTTAGATTCTAGGTAAAGAGACTCTACCTCATGAAGTCATAAGCTCCCTAGTCATTTTCTGCCTTTTGCCCCCTGACCTTCCTGCAGTAGTTCTCAAAGTCAAATACCAATGCCAACTTTAAAGGGGAAACCACTTCTTAAGAGATTCCAAACAGAGAAAACGGAGACCATGACTTAGTGATACAGAAGAACGATCAATCCCCACCTGCTGGAACAGGGGAGGGACCAGAGTGGCTAGGTGTCTGGGGAACCTGACGGTCAGGAGAATTCAGGAGGATTTTTAGGAGCAGATGGGAAAAACAAAGGGCTTCTTGGAGTCAGCATTGAAGCCTTCTTTTGTGTAGAGCTTGTCAAAGTACTTCTATCAATTAAGAGCATTAAGGGCCTGAAAGATAAAATGGTGAAAGGGAAGGACGTGCTGAACAAATTACTTCTTCGGTGTTGTTCAGAAAGGAAAATGAGAAAAGGTGCCTTTGGTCCCCTATGACTTCTGTATAATAGAAAGGAGTAAAATGCAAAGTTTAACATATTCTGTCACGTTCAGGATAAAAGAATTAATATGAAAGTTGTTTTTTTAATATAGTGAATTTAAATTGCATATTTAGAAAGGAACAAAAAATAGTGTAAAAGCCAACCCCAAATATACTAATAAAAACCAAACTAGGAAATGGAAAAACCTAATGCAATTGTATTGGTTATCTAATTGGTGCTTAACTAATTACCTGAAAACTTAGTAGCTTTGAGCAAACATTTATTTTCACAGTTTTTGTGAGTCAAGATTCTGAGAGCAGTTTAGCTGGATGGTCTGGCTCAGGATTTTCCATTTCAAAACTTGACAGGGACTGGAGAAACTTCTTCCAAATTCACTCACATGCCTGTGGCCCACAGGCTTCGGTACCTCCCTGACTGTTCACAGAATCATCACGGGGATCTTTCCACTGGCTGCTGGGTGTCCTCATCGTAGGGTAGCTGGCTTACCTTGGAGTGAGAAAAAGAAACAGAAAGAGAGAGCAAGAAGAGTTAGGATGCCTTTCGTGGCCTCTCACATATCTATTTCCACCACATTCTGTAGATTAGAAGATAGTCACCCAGTCACCGAGGACAGTCCACACTCAATGGGAGGGGAACTGGCCTCTGCCTTTCAGGTGGAGAATGTCAAAGAATTTGTGGAAGTATTTTTTAAAAAGACTTTGTGGGTGTATTGTTAAAACATAGTACAATAAGCCTTTAAAACAGTGGGGGCCCTGGCCGGGTGGCTCCGTTGACTGGAGTGTGGTCCCACACACCAAAAGGGTGCAGGTTCCATCCCAGTCAGGGCATACACCCAGGTCGAGGGGTCAGTCCCAGGGCGTGGCATGTACAGGAGACAACCGATTGATGTTTCTCTTATCAATGTTTCTCTCTCATGTTGATGTTTCTTTCTCCCCCCCCCCCACCCTTCCTCTCTCTTTCAAATCAATAAACATATCTTTGGATGACGATTTAAAAAAAAAAAAACTGTAGTGAATGGGCTGTATGGAGGGATGGGGAGAGGCACCAGCTTCTAGAAAGAGCAGAGATGCTGGATACACAGCGGGGCTCAGCTCCTAACCTCAGTGCCACCCCTAGAAACTGCAGAAGACAGTCAACAAAACCCTAAGGATTCTCACCAGTACTCCCAAATTTGGAGAGAAATATATTGTGTGAATATGTATATCTCTTGCATCATCTGCCTGAGGAATAGTGGGAGTGGGTGTGGAGAGAAAGGGCTAAAACAGAGAAGGGAGCAAAGGTGCTGACTCTCTCAGGAGGGCATAGACGTCTCCAGGTTTCCAGGCTGAATTAGGGAAACCATCCAAAACCCAAAGGTATCTCCCAACACTTTTGAGGTTCCACCCATACCCTGTCAGCATTCACAATTACCATGTTTGTTTTTCAAGCTTCCGGGGTCTTTTTTGTTTTGTTGTTGTTTTTGTTTGTTTGTTGTTCACTAACAGAGCCTGCTTCTTGTGAAGCAGGCACCCGGAGTTCCCTGGTGGGACCAAGCTGCTATCACCCACCCAAGTAACCTACTCCATAGCACACTCTTTACTGGCTTCCTTCCCCTCCCTTTTTCTCTGTTCTACTCTTCTACCAGTGCTTTCTGGGGTTACTTCCCAAATACACAACTTCCTCTCATTTCCTTGCCTCAGCTTCTGCTTCTGTGGAAATCCAATCTGTGAACCACTGAAAACAATGAAATACCCACCCCCATGAAACACTCCCTGGCATAAAACAACTCACAAAATCCCAGAAAAGAGAGCAGAGCCCAGGTAGTATCAAAGATAACATGCCCATCATAAGAGTTTGTTTCTGTTTTTATGAAAGTACCCTCTCTTACTCTCCATCCCCCAGCCAGCCAATCAGTCAACCATCCATCCATCCCTGTGTTCCCATCTCTAGACACGTATAGAAGGATGTCTAAAATTATGCCCTTCCAATGTTGAGTTCAGTCCTCTCTAGATGGTACAACCTGAGGTGTTTTTAATCTTTATATGTGTCCTTTTCTACTGTGTACACATTCTTTATAATAAGCATGTGCCATCTTTACAAAAACAATAGTGATTGTTTTCTTTAAAAAGCAAAGTGAGAAACAAATATGCCAGAAGTGAATGAGAGTAGTTCATTCAAGACCATGTGACTATAGGTAACTGTAATTTTCTTTTATTACTTTTTGTATTTTTAGTGAGAGACTAGTTTCTCTTCCTATCTCCTCCCTATTAAATCAGTAAATAGTGAGGTTCTTTAAATACACAATGTTGATGAAAGAGCAAAATAGTCAATTTTATATATTACAAAGTGGGTAGGAGGATACTTTAAGGCAGTGAATTGGTAAATTGACAAAACCTTTCAGGAGGGTAAATTAACAATATAAATCAGAGACTTCAAAACATCTGTGCACTGATGTATTAATTCCACTTCTATGTGTTTGGCCCAAGGCAGTTTCCCAAAGCTTGATTTGAGCTTCAGAATCCCTGGGCCCTTTCAATGATGTCTGAATCAATATCTCTGATTCAGGCCAAGATCTGGGAATTTTGCATTAACAAGTCCTCCTGATAATTCTTATATACAGTAAAGCTAACAGGGCTCACTGGCCAGGGCAAATGAAAGATTCACATATTAGTGCTTACTGAGTCCCTGCTAAGAATCAGGTTCTATTCCATATGCTAGGGACATAGCCTTATCTACACAGAAATTCTTGTGCTCCTGTAGTTTATTTTGTTTTACTCATTTTATATAAATGTATTCATTATAATATTATTTATGGTAAAAACAGGAAGTAAAGGAAATATTCAATGATATTTTAAAGAACTACAAGAGAAGCTGTTCATGGCATGTTGTCAAGTGAAAATAGTTATAATCCCTTTTTTTAAAATATGCATATGCATCGATAAAAAGACTAAAGGAAAATATAGGCATAAAAATACTAATTTGGTTATGTCTAGAAAACAGGACTATAGAATTTTTTTTATTTCTTTTTATACTTTTTGTTGTTTTCTAAGTTCCTGGAATAACATGAATTATTGATAAAAGAAAGTACAGTGTTTTTAAAAGTTGACTTAAACACTGGAGAAAATGAGAAATTCCAATGTTAGATCTCTCTTTTTAAATGTGTTTTCAGTTAACAGTATCAGTACACAGTTACTTCCATTTAAGAACTGAGCTTTAGAAATTTTGATTCCATTTTGGGAGCTGTTCATGTTCAATTTCATTCTTTTTTTTTTTTTTTTT